>JAUCMS010000024.1:7842735-7856066 GCA_032357445.1 Enteromius radiatus
CTAAATATTCTTAAATGTCCTAAATTAGCAAAGGTCTAGTCCTGGCTTAATCTAATTCCTGTACGGGAAACCGGCCCTAAGTCACCCACAACCCTTTTTTATCAAATACATTTTATTAAAACAAAGTGACAAAAAAAAACGAGTCATTAATGAGCTTGTCTGATTTTTTTTTTACGAAATGTAAGACAAAATAAAAGACAAATTTTCTGACATGAATACATGTGTTATTTTTTGTTTCGGTGTAAATTACTCAACGTTAAACAAACGCTGTTCTGTGTTAGTTCATGATATGCATAAACTAATATTAAGAAAGTAAAACTTATTTTAAAGTGTTGCCCATGTCAATAACCAGAGCTGGGTATAGTGACTACATGTACAGACGTCAAATTACATTTTAAAATGCTTGTAATCAGACTTCATATTGATTACATGATTATTCGTTTTAAATTATTCATAACTTATTGAATCCTCTTTTAAATGCTCCTTTGCCTGTACAGAAAGTCTTCCAGTTTTGTGGATATTAACACAAAGACTTTAAGAAATACTTTGCTAGTTAAGTACCACATTTGCATGTTTGTGACACATAAAACAAGAGTTTTATTTTAATGTTATTTAAATTAAATTAACTACCATCTTTTCTTTAAAATCTGTAGTTTAGGAAACATTCGCCTAAATGTACTGCAATGTTGTTAATAGAATATTTTTTACTCTTTAATAAACAAGTAAGGTTAAAATTATTCTAAAAGTCAACAAAAGTAGCAGACTACATTAGCTAAAATATATAATGTAATAGATACTTACTACAATCCTTGTAATTTGAAATTGTTAATGGACTACAATTTGTAAATAATCTCCACAGCTCAGTCAACAACAATTTCTACAATTTCAATTTTTCATGGACTTCCTCATAAAGATAACAGGCTTTCTCTAATGTCTTTAGTTTTTTTTAGCCTCAAAAAAAAAAAAGAATAAAATCTTAGCTCTGGCATCGTGATGACTGACTGTTTAAAGTCAACATGACAACCTTCGCAACCCATTCTTCTTCTGTAACCTGATGCATTTCTAAGTGAAAATAAAAGAGATTACCGACATCCAAAGAGGTTTATAATGCTAGACAAAGCTATAACCATAATAAAGTTTTTAGCAATTTACAGTACATATGCTAACATTTGTTTCTTTTGAATAATATGGACTGACTTGGAACATGCATCTTGCTTACTAACAAATCTTGCCGAGTTGTGAGCATTGTGATGCATTTCAAGCCACTGAAATCTAATGATCTATACGCTGACATTAATATTAATGTTTACATATTAAGAACAGATAAATGTTCAGTAGCGTTGTTGGAAAGCTCATTAGCCGAAACTGTGGGTCACTTTGCTTTGAATACAAATAAAGCAGGAGAAATGAACAGCACCCTCCATTCCTGATACTTCATTAGAGTGCAGTTTTTCAAACGGTCAAAAGTGAAATGAGAAGGAATGAGGATATTACAAGCTCATTACCTCTGTGTGTGAAACTCTGACCGCCACCTTACCAAATCTGTGGTTCTCTATTCTGTTCGTGGCGTGCATCTTGAGGCAGTAGGGTCGCCTCGTCACAGTTTCTTTAACATGGTAAAAAGGCTTCATTTCAATGAGTGTTCACTTGGGAATATACAAACAAAGAGAAAGGCAAAGCCATTATATTTGGTCACACCTCTGGGATTTCTGAACCGGTAGCTTTGTTGTTTATATCCTTTGTTGTTTTTCTTCATTCATTCAGAACAGCTATATGGCATAAATTGGCAGAATAAAAGTAAGGCCAAACCCACATGATGTTGAATTGGAATAACAATGACAGAATAGAAACTAAATAAAGTTTCTAAACCAGAATAGAAAAAAAAAAAACACACTATAGAAGTTATACAAGTGTAACATCCCCTAAAGTTGACTTAAAATATAAAAGTTTTAATTTGAGAAAACCTGATGTACTAAAATAGCTAAAATATTTATATATATTTTTTTTTTTTAAGTTAAAATATTAACAAAAAATATAGATCTATGTGCACAGAGTCTGAATTTGATGCGTATATGACAGAGACATCATTTATACAATCATTGAATATGGCAGGTTTAAAATCTGTTATTTAAATGTATCGTTAACAAAATGATTTTGGCCATTTATACACAGCTGATAGAAGGAATACTTGCCTGGGAAATTTAAACTCCTTAAATAAATTCTAATTTAAATGTACTCTAATCGTTTCCTAACATTGCAAGCAGAAGACAGACACACTTCTTTTTAAGGCATTTATTCATGAAATACACACTTTCAAAATTTCAACAAAAGCTTCCATAAAATTGTAAGAAACTCCAGCCCAGTTTAAACAAAACTCCTTTGTGTGACTATGGAAACCATGTGCAATAAATAATCATTATGCCAGAAAAAAAAAGAGAGATAAGGAAAAGGACACTATTAAATGTCAATATTTTACCACTAAAAGAAACTTAATAGATGTTACAAAAAAAAAAAAAAGTTGAGGAAAACAATGTGCTATGTATGGAACATTAGTGTGAATTGAGCCAAGCAGGCACCCGTAGAATCAGAGGGATGAGAACTGTATGGACTATCTGTGACCTGAGCACCTAACGAACAGATATAAATCGAATGAAGCTTCCAGAGCTGAAACCAAGAACCATCTGAGAGACATATATTGCACATTTTTTTCCTTGGATACATAACGATCGTTCCACACGACCCAAAAACTGCTTTTTGCCAGTCCCACCACAACCTTAAAATGAATTTACAGCTTCTTTATACAAAAAGCACATACATGGATAAGACTATATGCTGAATGACAGAGAAGGAAAAGGGATATAATGCTTAAGTGACAGTATTTCATCATGTTCAAATTATGTATATATCAATCAACGTACAGATAAAGATATCGTTGAGAGACTGCAAATCTCGACACGCTTTATATTTCAGATCACTTCAGTCTTTACAGTATAAATAAATAACATTTAATGTAGGGGAAATGTGAGAAGTGTGATAAATATATATGGCTCATTTGGAGGTGCCACCTTGAAGGTTGGTTTCTTCAAATCAAAAACAATCCAAATACAATACACAGACTGCAAATAATAGCGAAAAACCGGTTGCCAAAACAAGCTCTTGCTGCCAATTAAGACAGCTTTCTTACAGGGATGTTGTAATGCTTTTTACTGACAGCAAACAATACTCATAGTGACATACCTGGCAACCAGTGAGCAAATCAAGCTCATAATCAATGGAACCCGAAAACGGACCAATCAAAGTCGCTCAAATCAACACAACCTCAGAAAAGTCACCCGCTGAAACCCTATTAGGACAGGATTGTGGTTTCTGTGTGTCGGCCTCATGGTCTGATTTTTACAGACTCTCAGACCTTAACGCAGAGTGCTCTTTAAACACGCTGCTCTAGTGAGAATGCAATCACGGCAGATGACTCAGAGGACAGACAATCCTGACTCCAGAGAGGGACTGGAGAGAGATGATATACAGAGTGAGAAATAAACCGAAATGGTGCCCTTTTAGGGCTGCAAAAGACAATAAATAAGAAGTGCTTTCCAGCGCAGCTGAAATCTTGCACGATAGAAAAATGGGTCGTTTTATTTTATTGAAATGTTTTCTGTTGTCGCAAAGAGGTAACTCATGAAATGTCTAGGTCAAATTTCACTCCAAAATTTTTTTTTTTATTAAATTATATATTTTACCATAGAAAGTTAACCCTATTCTTTGACCATTAAAGGATAGTTCACCCAAAAATGAAAATAATATCATATTTTACTTACTTTTAGTTGTTCCGAACATGTATAAAGTTTCTTACCCGAGTGTGAACTCTCCCTTTAGCATGATAATTAAGCCAAACTTGCCCCCAAATTATCATTACAAGAACACATCTTGCCATTTTCAGTTTTCCCCCACAAAATTCACATCGAGTTACATTTCCATGAATAAATAATTAAATAATACATTTTTACATTACAGTAACGAGATACATTTTTGCAGTACATTAATGACTGTTGGAGGAAAAATGTATTTCAAAACATCTTTCTGGTTGTTACACAATAGCAAAACATAAATTTTAGTTTTTTTATTTGGGGTGAAATAAGACACATGTGTTACAGATAAATTCCTGAGATTCACCTAAGGATCATCCTCTGATATCATCTCTACATCTCCAGATTTGTAGCTCAGTTGCGAATTTCAAAGTCAGTCACGGAGCACCATTGTCACAGGGCCGCACACTGCCAAAAAAAAAAAAAAAAACAAACACAGCAAACGGAAATGATAAGAAGACCAGCCTCCAGTCTTGGCAACTTCAGTCTGGACACAGTCCACAGCTTCTAAAGCAGTAAAGCAGGTCTCTAGTAAGCTTCTTACAGCCTGCCTGTCAAGTGAAGTAGCGCTGATGTCTCAATGCAAGCCTGATAACATGGCCCAAGCATCGATCCATCTCAATACTGCACAGTATAGTGAATCTAGCGCTAGCACACCTCTCATACACATGGAGGCCCTCTGAGAGTGGAACTGTGTGGTGATTTTAACAATACTAAAGGAAAAAAAAACCTGTCTTCCAGAAATGGAACAACCGCGTAGAGATTTGTGATAGAATACAGAGCAACGGCAGAACAAGTTGCCATGTTCAAATCCTGGGATGATCGAGCAAAGCTGAGGAAATGATGTACGACAGGTCTTTACTCTAAATGCCAGTGTTCTTTATGACAACGATGGTGTTATTTTGCCATTTCAGTAAAAGAAAATCCATAAACCCATAACCAACTTTCCTTGGAGACAGGCTGTAAAAACATGTTTCACAAAACCTGAGAGCACCAAACTTTAAAAAAAAAAAAAAAAGCTATACAGGCATTTTAAAACTCGGCCCTGGTCTGCACCATGTTTAGTTCAGTTTATTTTCAAAAGGTACAAAACATTAGCACCAGTTATTGGCTCAAATGGGAGAAACACCAGTGAACACCAGCCTTCAGCATGGCAATGACCCCAAAAATTATAATAATCATGCATTTG
Organism: Enteromius radiatus; assembly: GCA_032357445.1. Lineage (NCBI taxonomy): Eukaryota > Metazoa > Chordata > Actinopteri > Cypriniformes > Cyprinidae > Enteromius > Enteromius radiatus. The sequence goes on from JAUCMS010000024.1 coordinate 7,847,788, forward strand.
TTGCGCTTTCATTTCATTTCGTCTGTGTTTGGAATGCTAGCCATTTAAATGTTTGTGTGAAATGGCTGATACATACAAGAACGCAATATTTAAACCATTATGACATCATCCTCTTTACAAGAGTGTATTGGTGATGCAATAAAGCCAAAATATATGCAGCGAAGCTGAAAACAGAATGCATACTGAGATAATTCACATTATAAGACAGCAAAATAAAAAAATTTAAATGAAAAATCAGTTTTTGTGGAATAACTTGATGAAATCCAGAGAGATTTGGTCAAGCTGGTTTGGCATTTACCCGTGTAAAAGTTGACCGCTATAGTGGATTGTTTTAAAGTAAAAACACTTTATAAGTAAATGTTTGGATATAAAAAGTCAATTAGCTCTTTAAGAAAGATTTCAAATACATTTACATTAGAAATCTGATAAGAGCCCTTTAATGTTTGACCAACTGGAAGCAATTTGTTTGCCACAATTGAAATAAAAACGACTTTAATTCATTGAGGGCTCACTAGAAAATAAATAAATAAAATAAAGCATTTCAACAACCAGCCAATTGTCACCATCCTAACCCCGAAATATCATACTCTGATCTCAATTTGCCATAATCCTCTCTATATTAAATGAATTAAGGTCAAATGCTTTTCGCATTCTGTCATTCATGCATCTTGCCATCCTTTGGCACTAAAGACAGTGATAAAACAAATACCTGTACAATGCATATGGACGGTTACTTCTGGGTTACATTCGTACTGCGGAGGAGCAGAGAATTGACATCATGCCATTAAGGACTGAATGTTTCATCTTCAATTAAATGGTAATGCATTGCATATATGACATTGAGGCTGTGGGATTATATGGCGGGATGTACATGTATAATAGGGGTTGGATGTTTATGGAAGAAGTTAAGATATTAATATACTAAGGATTCATACTCATGCATCCGTAATGATTCTAGAGCTGCAAATTAAAATTTGGGAGGATCAAATGATTAAAAGCACCTTTCCTGCTCAAAAAAAAATATATATATATTTTCATCACTGATGCATTTAATTAGATGTAAAATGTCTGCACCACTGAAAAGAGATGAGTGAATTTCACAACTCTTGTCAACTTGCTTGGGTCATATTTTACCCCAAAATCTAATGAAAAAAAGAAAAAAAGGAAAAATTCTATTTATATATTGTTTGTAAAATGAATTATAAAATAATAATAATAATAATTATTATTATAATAAATCAATGAAATTATATTTAAGAAAAAGTAGATTGTTTTTATGACAATTAAGAATTTTGTTTGCATTGTGACATTATTTTCTTCATGAATTCTCTACAAAACTGCCCATTACTGCAATGCAGATAATAGTTAATATTTTAAAAATTATTTTAAAAAATTATATTTAAAAAATGTTTATACATCACAGATGTATACATGTATACTGACTTCAAGGTGTGCTGTTTTGTAAACTATAAAAAGCTGCATTTATATATATATATTTTTTTACTGTAATACACTTACTGTTTACTGTAATATACTTTTTACTGTATTGCAGTAATGCAAATCAGTATTGAGGAAAAATATAAAATTACAAAAACATGAAACATACAGATGCATTATGATAATGTCTAAATTCGGGCAGAGGATTTGCGTAATTGTCCAGAAAATAATGGCAAAAACAAATCTTATTAGTCCCAAAACCAAGCTTCTTTTCCTTCAGGCAAAATACAATTTCTATTTTTTTTTTCTTTTGATTTTGGGGTGAAAATATTAAGAGGGTTTCACCCAATTTGGAATCTGCCTTGAATTTAGCTGAATATTTATGTCTTTTCCATGTAGCCACATAAACGCAGGCCAAAATATAGCACTTTTGGAAAACCACTCTAATCGGTCTCTATTTTTCTAGCCTTTTAGTCTTTCACACACACTTTCATTACATCTTTCATCCCTTCTCTCCACCAACAACTTTTATATACAATATTTGTAAATAGAACATAAATACTACACATAAATTTGCCTATTCACAATTCCACTTATAGCGACGCCGGAAAGTAAAGAAAGAAACCGCTTTGAAATAATACACTTATATAAACTGCTTTATATAAGCTTAGAAAGGCTCTGCGCTCCCGAGAAGTGTAGGGTAAGACCTGAGAGAGAGCGGTCAGTTTGAAACACCTCCTCTCTTCTGGTTAGCAGTGTAAAAGTGGACACTTCCACGGAGGACGGCAGACACCGAGCACCATCTTTTTGCCCATAATCGAAGCAGGAACAAAGTCCAATGGTACAAAAAAGAAATGTTTAACCTTTTCTCATGACCTTTTTTTTTTTTTTGTCTTTTTTTGTTTTAATAGTGTAAACAGCGCACCAATAGGGTCTTGGTTCCACTTCTCTCATCTATACAAAAGTATAAATATATGCTTTCTTTCAATTTTTCACATATCTAGGACATATAGCGGACAAACAAACAGAGAAAAGCGGTTGTTCTCAAAAGTCACCAGTGTTGCAGTGGCTGTGCTGGTTTTGTTGTTTGCTGGCTCATATCTGTGTTGACAGGTGTTTGTTTGGTGTGGGCGTTGATGGTCTCTGCATATATAGCATGTAGCACAGTCCTCAGCCACTGGGCCAAAACAACCAAGCGTTTTTGTCCAACTACAGCAGATCCATTTTGGGTCTGTAATGAAGGAGGAGGGGGGATTTCTGGAACGCACACAAAACACACAAGCATTCGTGTGACTGAAAGTCATAGAGCCACTAAAATGGAAACAAAGGCACAGGAAGTCAAGTGCATCTATTGTTTTCTCAATGGCATTTCAGTGAAACAGAATTAGAATAAAAAGATGATGGAAGAGATGAATATATAATCAAGACAACACAAAGACAGTTTCATATCTTCACATACAGTGTTTGATTATGCATGCATGCAAATTATGCAAATAAACCAAGCATGTATAGAAAGTGACATGCACATCAGTACGGCAAAAGGGAAGAGTAAACCCAAGCTAATCTACGACAAGCACGCATTCATACAAGTTTATCATTAATTACCTTAAATCTCCATCTTGTTACCACAACAAATTTCAAAGTATGGTCCTTGCCCAAGATTTCTTCATTGCATAAGATGTCCAGCTGAAAATAAGCAACACAAATATAGCAAACAGGCCCCAAAAACAGAAGAGAAAAGACTAAACAAAACTATGCTTTACATGATCTTGCTGTACCATTAAAGGTGCAGTATGTAATATTGACAGTATTAGAGAGAGCATTTTTCTCCCGCTCCCTCTTCCTCAGACTCAATGCTTACAAAGGTTGCCAGATGCTACGGCGAACAAGTTAACATTAGCCAACAAGCCTTACAGATTAAGTTGATGATTTGTTTTATTCGTTTTAATATTCCTCTATTTCGATGAATGCAGAGGCTTTTTAGCTGACCCAGTTCATTTCCCGGCTTTAATGGGTGTGATATGCTCATTTTCCACCAACTGGCAACCCGGGCTATTGAAATACTACTGGTTAAACTGGCATTACATTTCAAAGCAGTATAACACATACGTGAACTGAGCATGTTTCTTAATGATCTGCTAACGTAAGTTTGTTTTTTTGCTATAGTGCAGTCAAAATTTTAAAACAAGTGCTCATTGTCGCACAATAAAGTGAACGGCATGGGTCAGGATGATCAAATAGTCTACTGCTCGATGACTACTTAGCCATCCTGAATGATTCCTAATGAGTTTATCTTGATTATAAGTTTGAACATTTTTAGCAACCTTAAACTTCATGGAGAAGGTTTCAGCATGCATACAACTTCAGCACAACATTACAGCACTCAAATCAAATTCACTGCCTCAAGTTAACATTAGGCAAAGTTACAATATAAAAATATATTAATATAACAGCCATGTAGAACATAATTAGAACATTGCTCAAATGTACAGTTTATCAGCCATTATACAAAAATATAACCAGAGAACACTGCAACTGACCAATCAGAATAAAGTACTCCTGAGAACCGCATAATCAATTGTGTACGAACGTCTTTGGGGACAGGTGGGATTTTATGGCGCTTTACAGAAAAGTGACAGTCCTTTGTACACTCAAAACATTCAGTTCTACTTATTATTCAAGCCAAAACAAAAAGACACAAAACATTTAATGCACAAGAGCAGCCATAAACGCCCAAAGGATTATGTGCATCACAGTACAAGGGATGTCGCTCTCTGGAATAGTGCGCAGTGAAACATCAGTGCCGGTGTCTATGTGTTTTGGCTCGCTGTGAGTCGAATAAGAGCAGCACGACCACAGCAACACCTGCTGGAGGCCATGAGCTCTCGGCACTATTCAGTGTTTAAAGTCACCTAGGATGCAAGCCAGAGATGTTCAGAGACAGAAACATCTGACAGTGAAACAATGAAACTTTTGATGCTTATTAGGATTTAGTTCTTCAAAGATTGTGCTTTCCTCCAGCACTTCAAAACAGAGAAGCTACACAAACCGCTGCCATTTCGGAGTCATATTTTTTTATCTGGCTCTAAGCGGTATTGTGCTGTTGGCAGCTATAACTCTCGATACTCGTCGAGAACAACAGGCATCTGACAGTATTATTGCGGGGGAAAGTTTTTGACGGATGTGTGCGGTGGAATAGCCCACACATTTCTAACACAAAGGAGGGAAAAAAGGGTGATGGAGCAGCAATAATTAGTCAAGTTTTGTGTTAAATTGTACTATGAGATGTTGGCAGGCTGCGAGATACATGACAGAGAGCAAATGATATTACAGGCTATTATTTGTCTCTGAAAATATGAGGCACGCTGAAGGCTTTGTGGGAATCGTGACAGCGCGGAGGAGCTTTGAAATGCGCATGGTGACTCACGCAAGAGCCATTGTCGTGAAGGGAACGCCGATGCCGGCCAGCGTGGTGGCAAAGGTCTCTAACGAGTTAACTTCAGCAGAGGGAAAAAGAAGATAATGGGTTTTGCTCTTAGCATGAGGGAGCTCCAGGTCTGGCGGATCACATACCTCATTGAAAGATGTCAGGTTTAGCTTCTTCGCGATGAACTTCTTGAGATGGAGAACGGTCGCCTGAGCTGAACAACGAATCCACTTCCGCTTGAGTCCTCTGAGCTTACTGCTGTTACACTCCAGACAGATACTAACCTGAAGAGACAATAGCAAGAAAGACTGTGACTTCGGTAAATACATTGTGTGAGAAAATTGCATAATTAGCTTCTAGGCTTTGACTAAATATCAGATCCCATGTAGAGCCTCACAAAATACTAACAGATGTAAAAACAAGATATTTGATATATGTACTAAACTCACAATCATCTTGTTTTGACCTGTATAAAACTTTGCAAACTGCATCACCAATGATCGCTGTCATTCACATCACCTAGAAACTCTTACTGAAAATGATTTGTTGTCATTTAACAGGTCTAAACTGACAGCAATTTGCAGTGAGAAGCAATTGGAGGCAACTAAATTTTAATACAAGTGATAAGATTCGCAATCGTATTTAAATTTATACTATGATGTCATCAGTGTTCAGTGACTTAGAAGGGTATTCCAAATGAGCTAATCTGGTAGTATGAACTGAATCGCTTGAACCTCGTCGGGAGCCTGTAAATTTGAACACAGTTTAAATTTTGCATTATTCAAGAATTGATGGTTCCTTTTCCATAGCAAGCCTATGAGAACACTGCTGGTCATTGTGTCGGTCACAACATTATATGCAAGATGTGTCATTCTCGTCACTCTCTGACGGCACCTGTTGCATCAACAGTGTTTTAGCTTGGTGGGTTATTGTGAAGAACCAAGCTTTCTTGATAACAGGGCATCCCAGATAAGTGATGATGAGACCAGATGTGAGCAAGGGGACCATTTTGTCTTTGATTTGAATCAGTTTACAATATAAAGTTTGGGGTTAAAATGGGATTCAGCAAGGAAACTAAACAAAAGTGACAAGAAAGACATTTAAGGTAACAAAAATATTTAATAAATGCTATTATTTTGAACTTTATAATTAAAGATACTTGAAGTGCAAAATATTAAACCATTTTTAACATTGATCAAACTGAAAATGCAGCTTTCCCACCACATTAATAGTGATTAAAAAAACAAACAAAAACAAACTTACTGTATATTGTCATAGTATTTTTATAATATTACTGTATTTTGGATCAAACCTCTGCCTTGTTGAGCTTAAGAAATGTCTTTCAAAAACTTTAATATAACAAACCCAAACTTTTACAGGCTGCTGTACATCATTAATATCATTTGATTTAAAAAGCTAACTGTGCTTGCAATAGACATTTTAAAAATGTAACAATTAATATGAGTTTTGTGATTTACAAGTGTTAAATTTAGGTCCTGATTGACTGTGCAACTTCATGCTACTTTTTCCTTAGGATGTACCACACCTGTTAAAAGCATTTGCAAACCTCACAAACCTAAGCACAAGCCCAGAGAGGTCATAAAGTCATGAATAAAAGTTAAGCAACATAATTCTTATTCAAAAAAATGCCTGGCCACCAACACAATTTCCACAACAAAGCAGCAAATGCCAGCGAGAGCTCCGCCATTTTTCAAAACTGAGCTGAGGGTTGAGTCGCCAGTCGACTGCGGTCGCCTCGGGCTGCCCAGCAGGTGCAGTGGCAGAGTGAGGGCTTCAGAGAGTCAAGACACATTAAGGATTTCATGCCTCTCTCTCCCCGTCCCGCTGTCCTTCTGCCGATAAGTGACTGAGCAGTGCAGAGTGGCACAGCGGCCCATTTGGACCAGGCCTCTCCAAGAACAGACAGTAATGAAGAAGGATGAGGAGGGGCAGCTGTGCCTGGCGGCTAAATGCCGGCCTATTTCAAGGGCAAACGGTGCTGGGAGAAAACTGAGGGTTTCTGAGGGCCACGTACAACCACATTCTTTACAGGAACAGTGTGCTGTAAATCTGAGGTTTGCTCAGTTATAGGCAGATGGTGGTGAGTTTTAATATTAACATGGGCGTACTATTAAACACAAGGAAGGAACTTCGCCATTAGCTGCACCTTTGTGTGTATGTGTGCGTGATTACTGGGTCATTACTTCACAGCCGGGGCTGCTATGCTCACTGCAAACAGTCACACAAATGACTAATACTGGACTCACTCAACCAATTAAACCTCCAGACCTCAGAACAGCTACATAAGAGGCCTTTTGTGGGGGCAGTAGTAGCCTAATGGTGGCCAAATGTGAGCGTGGTTGTTCACTTCTCACTGCTGTGTGTGCGCACTTGAATGCAGAGCACAAATTCCTAGTATGGTGGAAACCATACCTGGCCACATGTCACATCCTCCGTCCTTTTATTTGCTGCAGCCACCACCGAATATTCTTCTTTCCTCAAGATGCCATGAGCTGCTTATTATGGTGATTTCAAATCTAATTCTACAAGGATATAGTCTGGTTTATGTGGGGAAGTACTTTATTTTTCGCACTGAGCTAATCAAGGTATCTTGTACAGAAATCAGTCAATTTTATTTTTAAATGTCCATTCTCTACCCTCTCTCAAGCCCTTAGAATTAAATTGGCTCTTTGTAATCCATTTTACAGGCAACTGGTGATCTTCAATGTGAACAAATCATTCTTATGAGTTATATCTTTTTATCGGGTCCGAATACAAATTGGACTGATTTGGTCCTAGTGGTCCTACAGAGACTCGATAGAATCATTTGAATGTGTCAGACTTACAGTGATTTCGCTTAACAACATGCAACATGTGGTGATGATTATGCGAGGACTAAAAGTAATCACTGAAAAACAATTTTTGGATTTTGATTGATTTTCTTTAAAACAAACATTTTTGATTTTTGATTGTTTGATTCGGTTTGATTGTTTGAAGGCCAAATTAACCAATGAACCACCATTTCATCATTTTTAAAACATACTGCTCAAAAGAATTCCCAATTTTGCAGTGGATCAAGCAAGATAAATATGCGTATAATTAATTAAAAAGGAGAAAAATAACTTTTAAACCAGATGCAGAGTGAATTTCACTCAGCCAGCAAGTTGCATATTAGCAGTGGAGTTAAATTTTCAGCACAAATGGTACTACAAAAATAACACTAAATCCCACAGGTAATAAATCAGCTTATTTCATTTACATTGCCCACTTTTGGCACAGGCTGCTTCTTTTTGGCCCCATTCCTTCACATAAGACAGTGGTTCTCAATTCCAGTCCTTGCGCCCCCCTGCTCTGCATATTTTCCATGTCTCTCTTTGTTAACGCACCTGATTCTAATAATCAGCTTATTAGAAGA
>JAUCMS010000024.1:7868683-7894618 GCA_032357445.1 Enteromius radiatus
GAAGTACGATCCTTTGCTTAGAAATGTAGTGAAGTAAAAGTAAAAGTTGCTAAAAATAAAACTACTCCGGTAAAGTAGGCTACAGATACTGTACTTAAGTACAGTAACGAATTACAACTACTTTGTTACTGTCCACCACTGCTTATTATACTATTGGTTTTTGGCATAAAAGAAAAATCTATAATTATGACCCATCCAATGTCTTTTAGTCTATTGTTATATATACCCCAGCGACTTGTGGTCCAGGGTCACATATGAGAAACAACTCAATATCATGGAAATTTTGGGGTTAAGGAATATTCACTCAATGACAATCTGCTGAATATGTACCCTCTGAAGTGGATGGGTATTGTCAAAAATAATTCAAATAACTGAAAAATGTATATGATCACAATAATTCAACAACTAATCCACATAACTCCATCAGTTACCATCTTGTCAAGCGGACACCTGCATCTCTGTACTAAACAAATCCATCAAACAATTGTTTTTGGCTAAAATACAAATCTATGCATAAAATTATTTCTATCCATAATTTTTTCCCATGAAAGTGCCAAATAAGGAGTGAAACAGCTCAAGTACAAAGTCCAAAACATCTATGTGAGTGGAGTTTGATGTGAGAGGACAACAGGGGAAAGACTTTTACTACGAGTATTACCCATTACGTTATTTCAATCAGAAGCATCAGTTTTAAGACAAAACATCTTAATAATGGACGTTTATTACAAACACAGATTGTCACTTCACAAGACTTCAATTGATGGACTAAAGTGAGGTAAATTACTTGTGGATTACTTTAATGTTTATCAGCTGTTTGCACTCTCTTTCTGACGGCACCCATTCACTCCACTGAATCTACTGATAAGGACGTAATGCTACAATTCATCAAATCTGCTCAATCATTTTGGATGGCCTGAGGGTAAGTACATTTTCGGCGAATGTTAATCTTTTTTAAACTTTTCCTTCTAAGTGAGATTAAACATTGTGCAGCTCAAAAGGATGTGATTCACTTACCCCTAATGCCGCCATGTGTCTACTACTGAGGGTCTGGCAGCCTGGCTTCTTCTGCAAGACACAGGGTGGTGTTAACTCTGCATCCTGTGCTCCACTTCACACAGCTGAAAAAAAAAAAAAACACAGGAATCTATTTATTTACGCACATTTATACACAAAATGATTCCAAGGAAATAGACAATTTTCCCCTTTGCCTTTTCAGGACATTTTCAGTAAATAATATTTTCGGTTTTCAAGATTAAGCCAAATTGCAAATAGCATGGAACTTGTCTTTCCTGCAACCGTACTATGGAGTACAATGTAAAATGTGCAAAAAAAAATGCAGTGTCTTCAAGATACAAACTAGACATGCATGATTATGTCAGTGGCTAATAATAAATGGTTAATTTATATCTGAGAATTTTTATTATTATCATTATATCAATATACATTAAATTAATCACCAACACAGTATAATTTAAATACCACTGATATGAATTAGGCTTTGCTGACACTTCTCTCATAAGCTTGTTGCTGGCCTGCTTGAGTCCAGACAGAAAGACTCCCAGTCTGGGAGTTTCTCTGTTCGCTAGCCTGTGAAATTAGTGCACTTAAACCAAAGACATGAATGTAGGTCATCTAAGGATATGAGTAAGTGTGTATCATCAGAATCACAGCAGAACCAACAGTTGAACATGTTATAGTGTAAGATTCAACTAACATTTTTCAATATCAAGCCATTCCCAACGGATCAAGGCTTGGCCCACATTTTTTCAATGAATATCCTGTTTCACTCAGAAAAACGTTGCATTATGAAAGTAAAAATGGCTGTGAATGCTTCAGTAGTTCTCTTTGTAAACTCAGAATCTAGGCTTCCCAAATTCCAGTTTATGAACTAAACTTCCTGAACAAATCAACTGCAATTTAATCTACCATTGCTGAGGGCGCCACTTTACTTTGTTGTGGTAGTATAGTGACATAAAAGAAAACAGATCTCTTTACAATACAGGAAGCGGTGCCTATAACAGCCTGCAGACTGGAGCCATGCGAATCTCAGTGGGTTTTAAAATAACATGACCAATAGTTAGATCATTGCCACAGAGTGTGTCCATTTGTTTCCAACTTTTGAAGGATCAAATTGACATTGGTGCAAATTGAATCAGTTGTTAGTTCACATTTAGAGCAAAACTATCACGCTAGATGTTATGCAGGAACCGAGCCGGATCACAGCTGTACCAAACTGAATATACACACACAACTGTACAATGTAAAAACACTTTTGAGACTTTGTCCAGGGATGGTATGATTTGTCATGTTCTTATCATTAAACCGACTATCATCACTGTACACAGACAACAAAACGAACAAAACCAAACACGTGTTATCATGACAAACAAGAATTCCAGATAAGATATTTCAGTGAATTTGCAGTCAAAATGCAAATATATCACAAAAAAAAAAAAAAAAAAAAAAATTAAATGACACCCAAGCTCTTTATTCAATACACTCATAATCACAAGACACAGGAATTTAAACATAAATTTAGCATTAATTATTCAATTTTTTTTTTTTAATTATAAAAATAATAATAAATTTATATTTGGTCAAAAATGAAATTATGGCACTGAGTGAATGCTCTCCACATGTTGCATATGTTTATCAAGTACTTTCACTTTAAATGAGCTAATTCCCAGCCTGAGAAGTAAAAGTACTTCCATAGAAACTGATACAAAGTAGCCAGAAAGAAATACTAATTTTAAAGAAAAGCGTCAGACGTACTTAGCACTACGTACTTTGCATCTGAACTCTTCATATTTGTGTGTGTGTATGTGTGGTGACAATACTACAGGCAACCTATTTTACAACACAAAATTAGTGCAATAGATACTTTACAACAGAATAAATTACAAAGCACCTTAGCTTCATTACTAAAAACAAAAATAAGCAGAAATAAAACACGTGTGATGTGTTCTAGAAATTAATTTTTTCATAAGCTAATTTATGCAGTAATTAATGTTTTTTTTTTATTCACAATATATATACACAGTAACAATACAATTACATATCAACAATTTAGCGCTATTCATTATATGGTATGTATGGTAACTTACAGTTGAGCAGTTAACAGCTTTTATGTGTAAAAATGATTTTTAAGGTGTAAATTTAAAAGGATAATTAAAAGGAATACATTTTTTTAACACTCATGCCGTTTCAAATGCATATTTTAAATACAAAAGGACAAATTCCGCACTTCTCTTTTTCTGTACAGTGGCACTAACTTTGGCCAAGGTCACCATGCTTTGTGTTGTTTTCTTCTCATAATGAAAAACACTATGGAACACACTTGTGTTTTACAGTAGCATGATTCAAAACCTAGAAAAATGTGTAATAACTCAAACTAAACATATATATATATATATATATATATATATATATAAACAAATAAACCAGTATCATCCTGTGTCATCTTAGACAGAGGTCTGCAGAATAAACCTGTGGACAGTTTAAACCTCTACTACTCTAGACACAGCTCTCGTTTACATATTCAGTCAAAGATCATCACATATTCAATCTCAGCTCAGGCTTTCTAGAAAATAAAACAAAATCCATGTTCAGCCAGAAGCACAGCTGGGTTCAGGGAGAGAAACTGGCTTAACGTATGGTCTTTAAGCTAGTGGTCATAAGCAATGCCCTAACCTGACCCTAAAGAAAGGGCGTCTTATATGCTACAGGTGAATAAGGTTTTCATAACAGGGTGTGTCAATCGTTTTTATAGAAAGTGTCCAGCAGTAACACCTTTTGCCCAGTTTCTCACACATTTGCTGCTACAAAGGATCCGCTGTTATCCGTCAGCGGCTATTGAAGTGCTCTGGGAGACGGCCGGGCACACAGACACTGCCAGCTGTATGAAGCGCTCTGTGAGGAGCTAATGAGGCGCCACAGTATGACAGACTTACTAAGCGGAGCAGTTTTGTCTCTGGAAAAATAGGTTTGTGTGCGACCCTAACGCTTAAATGAACACGGCCCGGCAATCAGACAAAAATAGTGGTTCACGCTTGTTACAAACAGTCTTTTATGGCCTAGTGCTAAAAAAAAAAAAAAAAAAAAAAAAAAAAATCAATTGAGTAGTGCCGGGTCTGTTTGAGGAGCTGGGAGCGACTCTACGCCTTTATAGAGCCAGACTATAAGATTGCTGAACAATTGAGATTTACTGATGTTATTCAGCAACCTGATAATACTGCTTTTCTGAGTGCAAGAGCACCTGGCCTAATGAATTATTAAATGACAAATTCAGTAAACCTTTACAAAAGAAAGTATAGTGACAGCATGGAACAGAAATGATATCAGATTGTAAAAACAAGGTATTTTGATATGGTAAGTGATGGAATACAAGAAAACTGTATCTAAAATATACATATTATAAATGTACTTTTGTTGGTAAAGCACAAATATTATATCATTATATAGTGTAAGTTTCTGGTGTAAACTAGTACACCTAAACTGCACATAACTCATAAAGTCACCTTACAGACTTTGGAGCATCTTGATTTACAAAAAAATGTATATAAAATTAGAACCGACTCTTATTACTTTTTTGATATATTCCCTGTCTCATTCACATTACAGTATAAATCAGTTTCCAAAGTTTTTACAAAATTCACACCATAATAAAAGAACCAGAAAAGGACAAAATACATTAAGAGGTCAGGCTGACAGAAAGTTACAAAATATTTTAAATATCTATAGAAACCACATTTTTAAGCAACTCGATGAAAGTCCAACCGAATGTACTGTTACAAATGTAGGCATGTCTTATACAAACAAACTAGAAGCAGCCCAAGCCCAAGCCACAATTACCATTCTTAATCAGAATTTAAGTCAATGGTGTGGAAAGCATTTCAACATACAAGCCATTTAGCCCAAAAAATTATTGAAATAAACCAATGCAGATGTTGTAACCATTTCATAAAAGCAATAATTGATGTGGCCCATAACCACACATCAAATGTGCATTAATATTAAATCATTCAATAGTCTTTCAATTGTTTCTTAGCAGACGGTTTCTTATCAGGCTTATCTGGCTATGCATCTACTAAAGGAAAGTGACCCTTGTAATACTGACCCAGATCTGAAAGCACCACCACTGAAAAATTAATAAGTTCATCAGACAAGAAGGAACGATTTATTAGTAAAATCCCATATCTCTTAAATTCCAGTAGTTAACCTCATTAAAAACTTCAAAATCACACTTAATCTGGGTTCATCGGCTTATTGGATGAAATCCTTTAACAAGGAATGCATTGTTCAGCTCTCTAAAAACCTTCGCAGTTTTACAGGCTATAGGAGGAACTTTTACATCGACTTGAATCTTGTTTGTTCCAGAATGTGTAATCACACTAAAGAGAGAGAGAGAGAGTTTGAAGGTTGTCTCCTTGAGATAAAACACACAAAAAGAACCCAAGTAGCATGTTGACTCTTGTGTAATTCAGAGACAGCATCCTGAAAGGCTGACAACATCATACAGGGAACTTTGAACCAATACTGAGATTCACTTCCCCTCACACTGAGAAACTTAAAACCTAGGAGGTGGTCATTTAAGGTTAAGGTTTAATAAGTTCTTGTTTTAAAAAACAAACAAAAAAATCATTTACACTATATATATATTAAAAAAAAAAAAAAAAAAGTACAACTATGGTTTTCAGGACAATAAATGTGAACAGGGATAGGCACCGTAAAACAGTCCATATGGTTTACATTTAGTCTGTTTCTAAAACAAAGCTAGCATGTGGCTTCTGAAGATGTTTATGGTGCGTTTTCGTCATTTCTGAAACTTCACAGCATCCATCCATGCCCACTTTCACTTGTAGCAGGACAAACGTTTTGTTCATGATCTCACACAGACTAAAGTCCAAATAAAGGCCGGTATACAATACACAACTTTTAAAATCTGAACACATTTTTAGAACACTAGTCATCATACACTTACCAACTCTGTAAATAGTGACCATGGAAAACTGGGCATCATACACTACACGAAAGGATACACTACCAGACTTTAAAGTTGTTCTGGGGCCAGCTGTATAAACTTAGCCTTCATGATAAGACAGTGTCTTAAGAGCTAGTCTGACCAACTAGCAGTTAGCCAAGAGTAATCGGTTTTATTTTTGGATTTACCTTAGACTAATATACATTTTTATGCAACTGAATTTAAAAAAAAACTGTGACTTAAAGTCTTAAAGAAATATTTATCTGACTAACTTTTAAGACTAGTCTTAACCTTTTATGCAACCGGCCCCTGATCACAACAAACTCATGCAAAAACGTGCGTCTTGTTGCGAGGAGACGCATGACAAATGACAACAAATGTGTTCTAAAATCATCAAATCAAATATGAAACATGTTTGATAACCTCCAACTGGATAGAATCAAAGTCTGAAGCGAAAAAGTCTGTGACCATCATACACTACCTAAATTTCTGAGGAATCTGTCAGCTTTAATCTGCAGATTGGCTCTGACTTTCCTCAACTAACATCAATTTGTTCAGACTGTAAAATCGGGGGGGATATCGTGGCAAAAAAAAAAAAAAAAATTGTATAGTGAATTCTAGGCTTAAGCTGTATACAGAAAACTACACAAGCCTGACACGACCCACATTTAACAGAAGTAGGACTAAAGTGTATCAGCAGAAGTCATCCACTACAACCCTTGGATGCTTACGAAAGAGGAGTAGAAACTGCAGTTTACTTAGGTTATTTTACGATCCATTGTTTTGGCCTGATAACTTCAACAGTTATCATCTACATTTTGCCATAAAACATAAAAGCTGCAAATTTGAACTAGTGATAATGACAAAGCTAATTAATCGGCCAGTATTTGTAAGTTTTGATGTTATAATCATTGGATGATAACACCTGGCAGTTTCTTAATCTATTCAATCTACTTCAAAACAAATTATGCCAAATAAGTATGAATTCTCATGTGCCATAATTAAATTATATACACGTAAGGCACTGGACAAAAACAATCCAAGTTCATTAAAAATGAGTGAGTAGCAACATTTCTGTAAAGTGTAGCATTGCTTCTTTCACATTTTGGAACATTTTTGAAGTGCAATGTCCTGTGAGTTGAGCTAAACGCAGGTTTTATCTGATACAGACCAACATGCAATTGGACAAATGTTATTATGTTGGTTGCAACACGCAGCAGTTTAGAAATTAAATGTCCAGTGATTGGAGATAAAAGGTCAAAACCACATTTACATGTTTCATTTGACAAGAGTACTTATCGCAATTGTAATGCTGTATCAGGGGAGCTACCAAGCAAGTTTACTACATCAGAAAGCCATATATGGAGCTGATTATGATTCATTCAATGGATGTATAGGTTAGTGATGCGCGATAATCATCGGCCAATATGTAATGTGCATTTTGTCAGTAAAGCCGTAGAGCCGTTGTTCACTGATAAGATGCGCGTATCCGTGTTCATCGTCAGCAATTATCATGCATCCCTAGTATAGGTACATTATTCAAGTTTTGCCAAATGTATGTAGAGTAAATTTTTTCTATGAGACTATGTGGGAGGCAAAATTCTTGACAAACAAAAATTGCAATACATCAGCATTGATGCATCATACCCGTTTAGAAAACTTTTTAAGATCTCTTACAAAGCTGAGCAGATAATTAAAGCAAAACTGAAGTATAACATATTTTAACAGTTCGAAGAGCTGAATCAACTTGAGTCACGTTACCTAGAACTAAAAGATGCTTTTTGATGTAGTCCACCTGATATAATCTACATAACTGTAAATGTACACCTAAACCAGGGTCACATTTGCTCAGTATTAAACTCATTTTGTTTAACGTGAGATAACTTCACATCAGTGTGAAAAACTGCCTGCACTGCTTAATGCCAGACCACAGGCTTGACCGGTTTTAGAACTTGCTTTTCTGGGTATGCACTAAAAACATGGACAAGCTGAAAGCCATTGTTTTCACTGAAAACCACTGAACTGTTGCTGGTACATTAGAGATGACTGTGCATATGCCACATGCTTTAGGTGTTTTAAACTTATTAACATAAACAACACGTGTCTCATGATGACTTCCACAGCCTATCACATTGTTTTAATGCTCACAGAAAGTATCAGATATGATATTGACTAAGCGATTAATCATGCCTTAATGAAACATCACACAAATGTTTGACTCAGTAGTTATGTGGTTAGAGTGTGAGTCTTATAAAACCTGTCAAGAACATGTCCAAGACATTTAAAATATATATATATATATATATATATATATATACACACACACAAAATTACATTAGCATTTCATTAGTTTTCTTGTCACTACTACAATGTATCTTTTATTTTTTCAGATTAATCTAATGACAAATCTAAATACTGTGGTACAGTTTTAAAAGGGAAAATAATTTGAAATGTCATGAAAAAAGTGACAAGACTTTTAAAAACTTAATGGTTCTTGAAATCAGTTTTTATAAAATGATTATTTCTTACTATATCATTTGCATTGAAATGCAATCTTGACCCTTGAGAGCCTTCATGAAATTTACCATAGTAAAAAATGCTGAATTGTAAACTACTGTAAACAGTATCACATGAAGGTGTTTTTTTAGATCGAAAACACTGTGGCAAATATTATATTTAAGATATTACTCTAAACAAACATACTGTACATCTGGACATAGGGCAAATAATGTTTAAGGGGTCAACATGGTTATTAGAAAGCCAGAGCACAAAAATTTCACAGCTGATTCTCAGGAGAAGCCAGATCAACGTGGATATCAACCAATGTTCAGGCCTGTCAACTCAATACGTCCATCATGTAGGGGTGTAGCAAAGATTCCCATGGGACGTAAGGGGGACACAGCCCCCCCAAACTTTGAAACAGCTGAAAATTGGCTATAGTACAATTAATACTGTAACAACAATTCCTGTTCACTGTGCCCCCAACTATAACGGAAAGCGTTCACAAAAGTGAATGTGTCCAAACACAGGAAGCAGGACTTGTTGGTTGTTCCTGCTCCAGGAGTCTGGGGTGCAGGTTTGCACATGCTTCCCCAATAAACCCTCTGGGCTTTAACTTTTTCTCTGGCCCAGATTTCATTTTAGCTCTCATGCAAACCTGCCAGAGCATCAATCCCCAACTTTCAACACAAGATGGGCAAATGATGACTATGATGGGCAGGAAGCTCTCAAGAACATTCCAGGCAGGAGGAAGAGGAGGAAAACTGACCAGCACAAGAACTGTAATCAGACACAGGAGTGCATGCTTATGAAACTCCAGCTACACTAAATTACACTTTTTCCTTTCTTACAAAAGATGACCCCGGTTAGGAGCTGCAGGGCCCGGCGTCGCCGTTCAGACACACACACATTTACACACGTATATACACACATACAGCACGACCGCACATATAACCGCACGTATAGCCATGCAGAGCTGCCATCAAGCGGAAAAAACACAGCGAGAATAAATGAAAACTCCCCGTTTGCCGTCCGAAAGAAAGCTCGGCAAACGCATACGTGCAATGATCAAGGGGAATCGGTTCAAGTTTAAAGGAACAAACCTGTTTATGGCCGGAGTGGTCCGCTGGATATTGGGTTGAATCCGAGTTAAATCCACTATCAGTAAAACAAAGAGGCGAAAATGTCCGGCCAGTGCCGAAACAGGCCGAAACAGCGCACTGAAGAGCCCCGCTGCGCATGCGCAGATTTTGTCGAGGGGAGGAGGGGTGGAAAAGAGATTAAAGCCATTGGATTATTCTTCATTTAATGTTTCATTCATTTGAAAAAGTTACATTGATCTTGGTGAATTACATTTAGTGATTATGCTTAATAACGACTATTAACATGAAAAATTATATTAGATATAATTACACTTATGTCTCACAATAGATATTAGCATACGATTTATACAAATAAAATACAATAAAAACACATTCTAAGTGTACGGTAGCCTACTTTTTAAATTATTTGTACGCTTTTGAGACACAAATACCTTTTTTCAAAAATAAAAAATAATAAATTGTGTGCGTGTATATATATATATATAATTAATGTATATAAATTTAATAAAAAGTTAAAAGATGTGAAAAACTGAGTCATCACATACCACACGTCTCATTATTTTGATCTGTGCGGTTTATATTTATTTTGTTGTAGTAAAACAAATATTTGAATTATATATATATATATATATATTTTAACTGTATATTTAAAAATAAATAACTGAATAAATAAAGATACAATATTTTCCTGCGAATTAAAATTTGTTTGCAAAATAGCTGATAATTTTGATGGTGATCATGATGCACCCTGAAAGTTCCTGTATCAATAGTCTGAATTTTGCATCATATGCAAAACAATATATGCACGTAATGTTGACATTTTGGGAATTAAGATTGCTTTGGAAATTCTTTAATGCACTTTACCTGATGTTTGCCCAAATTTAGACGGATAAAGCATGGAGTTTAAGGAAACCGGCCGGCGCTATGACAGCGAATCTCGGGTTGAAGGGAGTGGTGATGTGATTGTGGATTGGATGAGTGTTGCAAGGTTGAAGCGTCTAACAACTCTCATTCACCGGCATGTACGTGAAGTCAAAACCAAAACAATGGTCTTTCTAGGCGAAGCAAATAACCATGCTAGGGATTTGTAGCTGTTCGCTATTTGGAAACGTTTTTCTGGAAACTGGTTAATTGTGTATAATACTGACAGAATTGTTTTTGGATCTAAATGGATAACGTTACACCGCTGACGACGGGTTGAGTTTTTAAGTCTATAAAACTCATCTGATCGTGTAATCTGGTCGTGGTTCGTGATTTGTCATTATGGATGATGGTAGCGCGGAGACTGAAGCGCTCGTCCGGAGCTCGAGTGAAGATGTTCGGTCTTACCTGGACGCAAGAAACACGGCAACAAAGTTCAAAGTTTACAAAAGAAGATGGTTCATCCTATTTGTACTCTGCCTGCTAAACTGTTCTAACGCAATGGTATGATGTTATACTCATTAATTTACAGAGATTATAACCTACGTGAATGATTATTTTAAACAAGTACAAATTTGCCAGGGGAATATATATCTGAAGAAAACAAAGATACTTTTGTATTACTCCACCTCTACAGCAACATTTTTAATGACGTCATGAGTCCGTCTTCCCAAGCGCTCCAGCATGGGTTATGTTTACTTTACACATCCAATGAATTTAAAATTGACGTTTTATCGACTTAAAAGGTAGATCACTTTCATTTGGTTACCGTTGACTTGCATACTACATAGTGGTGTTTATTTTTCTCCATAATATTAAAGTGAGTGGGGACCAGCACCTGAGGGTGAATTATCCCTTTGACAGTATGCCTGGTAGCTTTTAACTAACATGTCATGAAAAGTGACAAAATATATTTTAATTTATAGGATTTTCTTCCAAAACGATTTACTAACTTGCATAATCCCATTTTATATAGCATACACCAAAGCATACAGGCATTTTACAAAAGGAATGTTTTTTTAGGCCAGGGACAAGCTTATCGATATTATGGATACATGAAAAATTATATTTGCAATTAATTTAGTAATTAATCAACATATCATGTTGTAAATTAAAACATCTCTGTTGCTGCTCAAGTCTTCCAATTTATCCATTGTTTAATTAATTTTTATGTTCACACTTTCCGTTGTGATTAGTCCACTAGTGGCTTCAGTCTACAGGGTCATAACAGGGTCTTCCTAATAGCCCAGCTGTAGTAGGACATGGATACGTCCCCCCGAGGCTATTATATCTGAGGAGGGCGTGTGCCAGAAAGGGGCTTGTCAATCTTAATTACACACCCGTGGCTCCCGTGGGACCTGTCATTTGCACTGACACTATTGTGTATTGTGTTACAAGGCCAAGACGTCCAAAGCTGTTCATCTGAAATACGAGAAATCTACATCGTGTCTTGGCACACTGTGTTAAAGCTTAGCAGATGGTGTAATTCAGGGCTTATTTAAAGATTACAATCTTGAGGAAATCTGACGATGGCCTAAACCTGTGTATGTGATTCTGGATTGTAGGCATGTGTTAAGTGCAAAATATAATTTTTCAATACAATCAGCAATGACAGTCCATTTTAGGAAAGCATCTTATGTTACACAAAATGCACAAAGAAAGGATTTCCACACTGACTGTGAAAACAACGTCTATGAATTTTAATTAATGTGAAACAGCGTCCCAGTAAGTTGTGCAGTGGTGCATAAAACGACTGTATTGTGTTTTGGAAATCAACTGACTGCCATCTGTCACGCTGCTGCATACATATAATATTCTTGATTGCAAACAAGTAAATGCTATTGTGCACAACACTGCAAATGCCCACAGCACTGTGAATAATTCACAGAAGGGGGTTTTCATCTCTAAGTGTTTACTGTAGTACCACTGAAATGAAATCATTTACTCCTTAAAATTTAATTTACAATGTGGCTTGACTTGTATAATTGTACCTATAGTTTAAATTCAACTATAATTTCTTAGTACAAACTTGCTGATTATACACTTGCACATCACCCTGTGTTTGTCATATTTAGCTCATGTGAGGGACCTTCTGACCTGTGGTTTCTGTTTTTTGCAGCTTCAGCAGTTAAATGTTGAACTGAGACTTTAACTGTCATAGAGCAACTGCATGCACTGCATGTATTTAATAAATTACTTATATACATGATATATAGTTGTATTTTTGACTAGATATCATAATAATGTACACATTGAAGCTACATCTTTATTTTCATGTGTTCAATTTCTCCACAGTCATGGCTGACTTTTGCTCCCGTGGCCGACCAGACAGCACAATATCTGCGAGTCTCTCTAAATCTGGTCAACTGGCTGTCGCTAGTCTATGTAGTGGTTGCTATCTTCTTCAGTCTGATCACAACATGGGTGCTGGACACACTGGGTCTGCGCTTCTCGGTATACACAACCATACTCAATGACAATGATGACTTATATCATATAATATAACATTTGTATTGCAAATAAGCACATAGCTTTAGTAAATGTGCTATTTTGGCACAAAGTATAGTTAGGTGTGACACCATATTACATAAAGGCCTAAGTAAAAGGTAAAGGTTTATATAAGCTAAAGGTCAAATGATATTCACTGAAGTGACTAATCATGTATTTTTTAATTAAATTACAACATATTTGTCTCCCCAAAAATCTGAAGGCCAACCAACCTGGAAACTCACAGACTCCACAGACTTGTTCTTGACGTGCAGAAACTCGTTTGTAACATTTTGTCTTTGTGGTAATTAGATTAACTTGTTGTAGACTGCCACCTAGTGGGTCTCACTTCAGTTCATTGGATTTTTAGTAACGTAAACAAACAATAGTAGCAATTAATAACTATATATATATAGCTATTAGTCGTGTTATTTAAAATGCTCGATAAAAAAAGAGTTACTGATTTTATCCACTACGTTTATTTATGTACTTAACACGTGTATTATTATTAAATGCTTAATAATAATTATGTCACCAATATTAATTTATAATTAAAATGTCTGACTGACTGACCCCAGAAAAAAAATGTGGTGAATATGTGCAGGTTCAAAAGAAACACTTTCTTACTATCTTCCGAAACAGCTAATAGTGGGCTCATGGCTGAACATGTTGGGCGCTATCCTGCGTGTCATTGGCATGTTGAACTGCATCCCAGAGTGGGCCATGTTCTCTGTGGTCATGGGGGGACAGACGCTGTGTGCCTTTGCCCAGCCTTTGGTCATCTTTGCCCCCACCAAGCTGGCAGCTCTCTGGTTCCCTGATCACCAGAGGGCCACGGCTAACATGATGGCTTCCATGGGTAACTTTTTTTACTGCTCATTTCTTCATGTATTTCAATGCCTTTAGCCTAATTTACTGTAGAATAGTAATATACTTCTCTTTTGTTTTCCAGCAAATACTGTTGGGCTGCTCTTAGCGAATATCTTCTCTCCAATGATAATTAGTTACACCAGCAGTCTCTTCATGCTGGTAAGCACTTAGTGACAAAAGAATTGTATTATCTTGTATGATGTACATCTCAATAGTCCAGTTGTCTCTCTGTCTGACTTGTAGCTCTTGATATATGCTATACCTGCCATCGTAGCCTGTTTCCTAGCAACAGTGGGGATCCGTGAACGCGTCCCCCCAACACCCCCTTCTGCCAGCATGGTGACCTCCAGCTCTGAACCTTTTCTACAGGGGGTGAAACTGGTACTACACCATTCTAAACAAACTGACAGGACAACTTATCGCATGAATGTGCATTCTTTGAGAATTTATGAAATACAACATCTGACAACAGGTGTCGTTTTGTACTGCCGCCTTAAGATTTACTGCATTCGCTCTCTCTTTTGTTTACAGCTACTGTCAAGCAAGGCATACATGGTCCTGCTGGTGTGTTTTGGTTCAGGAATAGGGGTATTCACTTGCTTTTCCACCTTGCTGGAGCAGATACTTTGCGTTAATGGCTACTCAAATGTAAGAATCCTAAAATAATTTACCTCAAACCATAAAACAAACTTGTGCTGTAATATGTTAAATAACTAGAAAAAAAGTTTCAACTCCACTAACTCGAAAAACAAAGTTTGCTAACTGTAAGTGCTGTGTTGACAAAGCCTTAAACATTTAAAAAACACATTACTGCACTACCTATGAAAGATAGATGGATGATAGATATAAGATTCATATAAACATCATTTTAATTTGCCACAGAATCTGTTCAGTATTGGTAGTGATACCAGTGAAGTGAAGATAATGTTGTCTCTATATGTTTAATGTGGCAGGACTTTGCAGGACTGTGCGGTGCAGTTGCTATTGTATTCGGTGTTCTGGGTGCTTTTCTCCTCGGCCTGTACGTGGATAAGACCAAGAGGTTTACAGAAGTCACTAAGATAAACATGTGCCTGACGTCCCTGGGCTGCTCTGTTTTTGCTGTGGTGAGTAGAGTAATGGTTTTAGTGTTGTTCACGTGCGTTCACCTGAAATGTTGTCATACTGCCGTCCTCAGGTTTCCCAGTTAAGCGAGCAGAAGGTCATCATTGGTGCAGTATGTGCGTGGTTTGGTTTTTTTGGGTACTCTGTATATCCCGTCGCAATGGAGCTCGGAGTTGAGTGCTCATACCCTGTGGGTGAAGCAACATCCTCTGGATTGATCTTCGTGTCTGGGTAAGTGTTTAGCAACAGTTGCTAAAATTCTTCTTAAAATGAATTCCATCCATGATAAGTGTTTCTTCATCAAAACACTTTTGGAGAAATCCAGCATTTCATCGCATCCTCACCAGTGGATCCTCTGCAGTGAATGGGTGCCGTCAGAATGAGGATCCAAAAACAGCTGATAAAAATGTCACAATAATCTACAAGTAATCCACATGACTCCAGTTCAATTATTTGTCTCGTGAACAGTGTGAAAAGTGTTTGTAAACCGGGTCTTCCAACTAAAATACGAGTCCATAATTGTGCTTTCTTCTGTGAAAAAGTTCAAGATCTTGTCCGAATCAGGAAAGAAATATGTATGGATCATTCACAATTTACGAGTGAAAACAGACCAAAATATTTCAAAGTAAATATGTTGGTGGATTGTAATGCAAGAAGACAGCAGGAGATCGACTTTTTTTTTACTGAAGGAAACGTTATTATGGACGATGTAAAACTAAAAAAGACACAAGACACATTCACATTCACAAGACATTTAGTCATGGACTGTAGTCATGTGGATTATTGTTATTTTTATCAGCTGTTTGGATTTCATTCTGACAGCACCTACCAATGCCATTGATAAGCAATTACAGTAATGTAATAATACATATATCCAAAACATTCTGATGATGTAACAAACTCATTTACATCTCAAAATGCCTTAGGGTGAGTACATCATTAGCTAAATTTCAATTTTGAGTTTAAAATTTAATTAAACTTACGAAAATCTTACAGACTTAACTGATGTTTTTAATGTGATGTTTAATCAGACAAATTCAGGCCGCCCTTTATCTTCTCCTGCTACAAGCTCTGGCTAAACCAATGGCAGATTCTCCATTTTCTGTATGTGCTACTGGAACAGATGCCAATTTAAGCTGGACAGGTGAATTATTACGCTTATTTGCAATATTTCACATACTAGGTATTAACTGAAAGATATTATGCAGCGCACTCTGCAGTATGTGGTAAAGCATGGTTTTATTCTAGTAGCTATTAGTTTCCTCCCTTCACTGTGTCATGACTCCCACCATTTTTTGCAAGTGTGGCTGTTTAGTGCACTATGTTCACATCCTCTTTCCACAAACTGAATCCAATGTGGATAGTGAAAATGTAAAAAAATGGAACATGTCCAAATTAATCCAGCCTTCCAGCTTTTCCTGGTTGCTTGATCAGTTAATGATAGAATTGGGCTGAGCTCCAGGCATTCATTTGTTTCTCACTCTTTATCCTAAATGCACACACACACAGTGCCAGTGCTGGTGATGGCAGGCCTGTGTACTTTAGGCACCTGCTGCTTTGTTGGCTTTTTCCACACGGATTACCGGAGACTCCGCGCGGAAGCCACAATCTCACCAAATACGGTGGCAGACCAGTCAACAGGAGACGACACCTGGGCAAACAGCACTGATGCATAAAAGGAAGGACTGATCTCACAGCATTAGAAACCACTGATGACAGTGTTTACACACACTAAAGTCTTTTACCTCATTAACATCGGAAATACGTGCCTTAAATGCTCAGGAGTGGTTGCAAGTTTAACCGCAATTAATGTTACATAAAGCCAAACCAAGACCAAGTGTTTCCTGTCATTTTTTTTTGCCATACAGGGTACAGGGATTTTTAGCTGCTGTACTTAGTGCATTAATAATTATTTTACAATGTAGTTTTTGAATGAGGTACATATGTTGTTGGATATTTAAAGTTGGAAACTAAGTTTATTATAAAAGCAGAGATATATTTGAGTGCAATAAAATGTCCACAAGACTAACTTTCTACCTTAAGTAGGCGCATAATTAAAAAGTTGCTGAGATAGAATAACTGCAGTGGTTTAAAAAAAAAAAAAAAAAAAAAACTTTTTCTTGCAAATCTATTTGCAGTTTATTTGCAAAAACTCGTTTGTGATTTTAATAATAATTTTTTTAAAAGTTAATTTTTAACCAAGTCAAAATAACTCAACTGCAGTTTTATTTAAATTAATTGGAACGAAAGATTTTTAAGCATTGTTATACTGTATAAATATATAAAATCAAAGAATTGTAAGGTATGAAGTCAGAACAGTTTTATCTTTTGTAAAAATTTGAAGAAAAACTGTCACAGTCAACTTGCAAGTTTACATCTCACAACTGCACAACAAAGTTTATAATTGGTTTTTTTTTTTGTGTGTGTTTGAAGTTTTTTTTGCAGAGAATTGAGTGACCATTACAGTTTGTTTTATTGTGCAAAAAAGCTTCCACATGGTATATGGCTATACTGGGATTTAAACTGTGGTATTTATGCAATATATTACATTCATTAGCTTTATGAAATGCTTAATTCTGATCTGTGGTCAAAGGTTTTGAATTATGGCTAAACTGTACAATGTACTCCTTTGTTGCTACTTTTAACTCTCAGAAGTCTTATGGTCACTTAAGTGAAGTATTTTCAGTTCTGATCAGCATTTCATTTCCATTTATCTATTTACATTTTTTTTTAGCAAAGTAGCCATGCATTAAGTGTGACAGTGTACAGATTTACACGAATCCCACAGTGCTCAGGAATCATTTAGATCACTATATTACCTATTCCTGCTAACTTGACCAAAACATTTGTTTGTATGCCAATAAAATCAATTATACACTCAAAAACACTGTTTTTTTCTTTCACTCAATATTTTCATCTACACCTCTCATGTTTTATCTTAATTGTATGATCAGATCACAAAGGACTTAAAAATTAGTCAGTTATACCCCAAAAAAAAGATAATGTCAGTCCACATCCTCTTAAAAGCATGCAAGAACAAGACATAAGCGGGTGATTTTTTTTTTTTTTGATTTTGTATTTTTGTAAAAAAGGAGGAAGACATTTTATCATCCAAAACATGGCATTACAGTGGCAAAAGAGCTCAGTCTGCTTTACATAGGCACACCATTAAGAATGCAGAATTACTTGTAACCCAACTCAACTAAATCATTTTTCAATCAAAATGACATAAAACACATAAAAACAAGTAGTTTCATACCATGGTTGTTTGAGCAAAACAAAGCTCTTTATCACGGGTTGCTATACAGCAAGCATTTTAAAAAGACCTACACTTATCACAGAGCCGATGACAATGGGTTTAAAAAAAAAGAAAAAAAAAAAATTAAAATTAAAAAGAAAAGAAAGACTACACAAACATATCAAGGGCCCAAAAAGGGTCTGACATTTCCCAGTATCACCACTTACAAATCAACCATCTCCAATGATCCTGATGAATGTCACTAAACCTTGAAATGCCACATAAACAGGCAGGTGTGACAGTCTGAAGTGATGTTTTGTGGGATTTCAGAGCTGAAGGGCACAGAACTGCTGATAAACAGCCAGGATATGATGGTCGAGCTCAGCAGTAAACAGCAGGTTCTCAAGGGTGCCCATATACTGCTGGATGATCACATGATGCTGTGGACAACAATGAAGTTTGAAGGTAATCAATAAGAGTTGTTGAAAGGACCAACAAAACACAGTACAGGCAAGCAAACATGTGAATCTACCATGAGGAAGATCTGCTGTAGCCTCTCGATGCAGTTCTTGTACCAGCTGGTGTTGATGTCTATGCCGCTCGTTTCACAGCGAACCAGGTGCTCCGTCAGTAACATAATGAAGCGCTGAAAGAAAGAGAGAGATAACAACAGTTCTTTTGTCATCTCTTAGCTCCAGGCACTGTCTCTTTAAATCTCATAATGAAACATAAAAGACATGGAGAGAGATAAAACATGAAAAGAATCATATTTATTCTTTCCTGACAAATAGGAACTAGGTGTAAAAGGAGTGACATTAACAGGGGACACGTCTTTTGCAGCTTTTTTATAAATGTAGTCATAAAGTATGTAAAAAAAAAAAAAAAAAAAAAAAGAACAAAAAGGCTTTTTACATCAGGATGAAATGGGTCTGCATTGTCATAGACGCACCTGGAATATAACAAGGAAAAGGTTCTTCTGTTCGCTCTGGGCTGACTCTACTTTCTCCTGCAGCCTCTCGATCTGTTCCTCCAACTGACCATCCTCATCCTCACTGTTCTTCTCCATGTCTTCTTCATCGCCGCTGTCACGCTGCTACAGGAAAAGAGAAGCTTGTCAGATCTCAAACACATAAGGCTCCAGCACTGTCAGTAATTAATAGGCATCACTCTGTATCAGGCTTCATATTAGTTTAAAAGCAAAGCTTTTTATAAAAAAAAAAAAAAAAAAAAAAAGCAGAAAAGAGTAATTAAAAAAAAACATTTCTTAAACTAAAATATATAATCAGGTTAATGGTGCAAAATTTTGCAATAAGTTCTTAAAGCTACACTATATTATTTTTAATGGTTGAAAAAAAAAAAATTAAATTTTAATAATTTCAATAAATTCATATGTAGTGCCAACAATCTTGATTTCAGAAGAAGTCTAATTAAAGTTAAAATTCAAAGCTTTTAATTATATTGCAATGTAATGTAAAGACAACATATAGAAAATAATTTCCAAGAGACATCTCCAACACTGGCAGTAGTGACACTCACCTTCAGTGAAAATTCCATTAAACATTAAAATGATAGTCTTTGTTTTTTTTTCTAAATTAATTTGAAGACTGAATGCATTAATATTAGGTTGAATTAATCATGATTAACTTCAGAAGAAAGAAATTGACAGTACTACTTGAAACAAATGAAATAAAATAGATAATAGTAATTATAAACAAAAAAATATATTTAAGATAAAAATAAATTTTAAATATATATATATAAAAAAGATACAAGTTAACGAAAATAAAGACAAAAACAAAAATAAAAAAATAAGAGGGGGGGGTTTGATTACTATTTAAATTTTTTTTTTTTAATCTGAATAAAGATTCCAAGCACCGTACTGTGTGGTTTAAAATACATTTACTTTGTTAAGAAATAGTTTTCATCTGAATGGGAGTTGTTTTTGTATTGTCTGGGGCTCCAGGAGAGTAAAACAAATTTTAATTAAAATAATTCAGTAATCCCTCCTCAAACACATGGCACCAATTCAACGCTGTGGCTAGACATCGTGACCAACCAGAAGCCAAATTTCAAGTAGTCTGTCTGGCCTATCCTCACTAGTTGCTGGAGGAGAAAGTGTGTTGGCGAAGGGCTGACACCTACAGCAACCAACGTTGACATTCCAGATACCAACTGTCTACACTGCACAAACAAATGATGCAATGTAAGCCCCTACTAAAGAAACAGTGAAGAAAAGGCAATCCCAAAGATCAGTACACCCAAAAGAGGAAGAAGAAGAAAAAAAAAAAAAAAAAAAAAAAAAAAAAAAAAAAAGACTGCTGTGTGGTTTAAACAAAAACCCAAAGACCCACATGCACAAGTGTCTTAGCAGTCAAACATATTTTTGCTCTACCTTTTTGTTGTGTTGCTTCTCCAGCTTTTCTTTTGCCTCGTCCAACTCTTTCTGAATCTTCTGCACGTGTTTGTTCATCTTCCGGATGGTGGAATGTAGAATTTCCCACACATAAAACCTGCATAGACCCAATGAATGAAAATCAGTTACAGCTGCAGTGCTGTACAAGCGAGTGTGTTCTGCAGGTTTACCTGGTGAAATCATGAGCCATTTCGGGAGAAAATATCCAGTTGGCCACAGCTGCACAGTCCACGATCTGGGTGCGTATCAGCTTGTCCACCAACACTGAGATCATCTGAAAGAGTACACAGCATGAGCTCTCATAAATGCCACCACTGGCGTGCAATCAGACAATACAACATAAAATCCCGTCTGAATGAGCCCACCTGAGGATGGTTCCTCCAGAACTCATACAGAACCCTAAGGATGTGCAGTTTCCCCTCATCGCTTTCTGTAAGGGTCTTCAGAACCTCATGGAACCTGAGAGAGAAAAGAGACACATCCATTGCCGTTTACCAGAACAACAGCACCTGAGCATTTTACAAGCTTTGATACATTGCTTTTAGCAATTACAGGCAGCATTTGTGAGCAGAAGGAGAGGGAGCACGGAGCCAGACGCTGGCAGGCCTGTGTGGGGTTTGGCAGGAGATACTCACTTGGCCAGGGCACTGAAGGAATGACTGAAAGACTTCGCAGCCAAATGGAGCAGCGTCTGCAGGAATACTTCAATCTTCAGAGGGTTGAAGCCATCGCCCTCATCTGGATAGAAAAGAGAAGTATAGTAACATACAGAAAACCACACATTTACATTCACTCACTTAGGAGATGTTTTTATCCAAAGCAATATACAAATCAGGAACATAATGCAATCTGTGATAACATCCAAGTTCAAAGTATAATGACAAAGTTCTGTGCTTTTATAAGCTAAATGCAAATAGTGTGTTACCTCAAAGTTCTACTTCTACCCGTTTTTACCCAAATAAATAAAAGGTATAAAGCAATGCATACAGGTTGGACCAGTGATTTTTTCCCCCCCTCAGTGTACCTTCCAATAATCTGAGTCTTAAAAAGGCCAACAGTTTAGAATTATTAAAAATGAATATAATTGACCAATGAAAGACAAATACAAATTTTAAAGAAACGCTTAAAAAAAATAAATAAATAAAACAAATCATGTTCATCAAGGCCGCAATTATTTGCACAAAAACAGTGATATTGTAAAATATTACTACAATTTAAAATAACTTAAGATACAATTCAAACCTGTCATGGAAAAAGCTGAAATTTCAGCAGTCATTAATCTGTGTTGCATGACAGAAATGATTCTGTTTCTTGAGAAACTATTTCTCAAGAAACAGCAACGTAATGTGTGTAAACAGATACATTTTTTTCAAGATTATTTAATAAAATGTATATACACATACATTACGTAAATAATTAATATTTTGGTAATTAATTAATTAATTACAACAATTATATATTTAAAATCAATTAGGGATATTGTACTAAAAGGCAGACCCACCATCATCATCATCCTGGTTTGGATTAGGGACATCTTTCAGAACAATAAGAATCTCTTCGTTAGACGCACGGTTTTTGATAGCATTACCCACTGTAGTTGCCATAGCTAATCCTGGCAATGTACCTGAAACAAATTTAGACCACAAGGCACATTTACACAAAAATACTAATGTACACGTCGAATCACAGTGCTCTTGAGCTTGAACATACTGTCAGTCTCCTCTCCATATTTATAGGTGCACACAGGGTTGGCTGGGATCAGGGCAGAGAAACTTGGAGGGACAATGTCCACTATCCGCTGATGATACGACAACCTGCAGGTTTATAAATCAGGGCTCAGTGTAAATAAACAGAACAACATGTATCAACTGGGTCCGATTAGCAATTATAAAAAGATGCGAAATCTACCTCATACACTTTTCCAAAACCTCTTTAACAAACTTGGGTTTGGGCTTTTCAATGTCTTGAGTCAAGCAGTCAGCCCTGAAGAGAAAATTGAGTACTTAAATAAAATTTTACAACTTTTTATACACAAACAGACAATGTATAGCCTGTACAAATGATTCCCAAAGCAAACAGCTCATCCTCACCAGTCATCCCAGCTCCATCTGAACTGGAAGTTACTCAGATGATGAGAAAACCAGTTGATGAGCCTGAAATTCACCACATTTAAAAAAAAACAAAAAAAAAAAAACACACACATTAAAAGGGACAAAGCTTTGAAGATTCTCAAGCCTCTTTGAAGTCAACACTGCTAACATTTTATTACTGTAATAAAGTTTTAAAGAGGATTAAATTCAAAGTCTGTCATCAGAATTCAGCTGGGCAACTTTACTTTTTCAGGATGAGATATATTATTTAAACCAATATAGTTCACCCAAAACATGTATAAGTTTCTTTTTTTTTTAATGTTGAACACAAAACAAGAACTTTGAAGAACCAAACAGCTGTTGGTCCCCACTTAAGTCTATCATACTGTTAATGTTACCAGGGACCTTAAAGAACATTAAAGAAACTCATAAAGGAAATACAAGAATGACATGAGGGTGAGTAAATGATAACAATTAGAATTTTGGGGTGAACTAGCCCTTTTAACAAAAGAGAGTGGCTTAGCAAACTACTCAACTTCAAATTGAAGACTCACCGGTCTATGCAGGTTGTGTTCATTGTGTCCAGCCTCATATACATCATTTCTGTGGCTTGAGCAAGCTGAATAACAGCAGGTTAAAGAAAACTACAACAGTGGGAAATGCATATGTTAAATCAATTTTAAATTTGAGACAGCTGTGGCACAATGTATATGAGGAATCAACTAAAAACACATTCACATTGCTTTCAGTAGGTATGAAGGATACAACTTGTGGTAATGAGCCTGGTTGCAGTTTGCAGAGCTCAATGAGTAACGCAGTGTACATGACATCAATGTGAGGAGGACTCGGCAGCTGGAATAACTCTCCAAATATCACCTACAGAGATACAGACATAAATAACATTTAAAGCTGAAATAACATTTAAAGCTCTAATCGGATGGAAATATCTTTCTAAAATACTTTTGATACTTTCGATTCTTGTCACCTGACATCTGGGATTTTCATGTACCAATTCAGACATTTCATGTTTTTGTTTTTTAACAGAGGTAGGAGGTCTGTTTTGTATCTGGGCTTTGCATACCTTTCATAAAAGGTACATACAGTATGTAATTAACTGGCATGTAATAAACATTCGCATTCAGACAGGATTAGTTTTCTCTGAGGATCCCCGAGTTTGCCGAAAAACAGTAAGTTGTCTGTGAATTATTAGAAAAGTTGTGAGAGAAAAACAAACAGTGCAGATTCAGAGGGGATTAAAACTGCAAAGTATTCTTGTGAAACTATATAATTAATTTCCCCGTTTGAATAGGGCTTAAGTGCCTATTTACTGCACTAACAGTAGCTAACATATAAATAAAAAATTACCAGCATCACATTTTTATTTACCTCCACAATATGGTAGTTCAGGGGAATCTTGTTTTTTCCAGGGTAGCTGAGCAATTGGGCAGCACTGTGAAAGAACAGAAAAGAGGTTAAAAATAATACTAAAAGCAAAAATTACTGCTATTAGCATTTGCAAAGGACTGACCAGGTCTTCCTCTCCCTCCAATGGGACTTGATTATGCAGTGCAGGTTCTCCTCAATCACAAATCGCTCAACTGAATGACTTCCAGGCATCACTGGCCCCTGACAACAGACAGAATAACACTTGAATAGACAAACAACAAATTAAAACTGAATATACATTACAGTTCAAAAGTTTGGGGTCAGTGGGATTTGTTTTTACAGAGGATGGATTCATTTGATTAAAAGTGACAGGAAAGGTATGCATAATGCTACAAAAGAGTTTTATTTGAAATAAATGCTTTTGAACTTTATTCACCAAGGAATTCTGAAAACTATTTTCAACATTAATGCTGAAGAATTTAATTAATGGCAATTAAAAGCCATTTCAAATAACACACTTTTGAACTTTCTATATAGATTTAGTTAATTTAAAATTAGGACTGGATTAGAAACATTACTGCACCTCTGGGGCATCAGTGTAGTCAAACATGCGGAAGACGACGTGGGGCATGGGATAAATGGCGTCATCGGAGTGGGCTGGAGGTGTGAATGGGGGCAGGTTGTGCTGCAGGGCTTCACACAGCACGCTGTCAAATGCAATATAAGGCCGCAGGATGTGACGCTCCTGCCAGCGGTCCTTCTTCAGCTTCTGCACCTGAGCCCAGAGACAGTCCAGATACTACAGAGAGAGACGCAGAGGAAATAAATTACAGTGAAAGGACAGAGCAGCTCTCAACTGGAGGGTTGTATGTCTGTTCTGGTCATTAACAAGAAAAAGGGGAGAGAATTATACATGCATAAATATTTATATATAAACACACATACATAGAGAGAATCAACTATAACAAAGAAACCACCTTCCATATAATTTGTTAAATGTCAGTAGTTGTGCAAATTCATCTATCACTTGGTTGAAGAAGTTAATCAAATTAGTGGGAATCCAAAATGGGCTGGTTCCAAGACAAACCCATGCTTAAAAAACATGAAACAAAAAATATTAGGTAAATTACAACCCATACTGCATTAACCACAGGTTATGAGATTCTATATGTTGTTTTCACTTGCTGTCTGATATTCTATCGCAAACCAGAACACTGACTGACATTTTGTTAATGCTCATAGACTATGTGATGAGTCTGGATGAAGCTCTCTAACCTCTTCCTGTGGGTGGGGCTTTTCTGCGGTCCACACCTGCAGCATAGGAACATGAATCTTCTGACGCCGCCTGCAACAAAACCCAAATCGTCACATTCACAGCAGACTGCTCTGTATTTTATGTAATCTACTGGCATAACATTTAAGCTGTAAAAAAACATAATATCAACCTGATGAAAAATCAGGTACAGGTTCTCATTTTTTAAGACAGCATGATATCAAAAAACAAAACAAAAAGGGATATACAATTTTTTTTAACTGTATAAAGTTTACTATATCACATTCAATTAGATACATACATATAGAATAAAGAAATATGTATAACACCTTTACACGTCCAAGTCAGGTTGCAGTTCACATGTCTTTTTGCTGTAAAATCTTTTTTT
The DNA here is from genome assembly GCA_032357445.1 of Enteromius radiatus. Lineage (NCBI taxonomy): Eukaryota > Metazoa > Chordata > Actinopteri > Cypriniformes > Cyprinidae > Enteromius > Enteromius radiatus. The sequence continues at coordinate 7,894,436 of JAUCMS010000024.1, forward strand.
TATAGACAAAATATAGGAATAACTTTTATATTGGTTTTAACTGTTCAACACGAACACTTACTGAGTACTTTATAATCCTTATAGAATATAAAAAAAAAAAAAAAAAATTTATTAAGTATATATAAATACAAACACATGCATTTATATATTTAATGAAAATATGTTATGTTTACATATTAAATA
>JAUCMS010000024.1:7927314-7945489 GCA_032357445.1 Enteromius radiatus
TGTATTGCTGTCTATGGAGGGACAGATGGCTCTCTGATATCATCAAAAATATCTTAATGTGTGTTCTGAAGATGAAAAAAGAAAATTATGGGTTTGGATTGACATGAGGGTGAGTAATTAATGAAAAAATTGGAACCCTTTCACAGAGTGCTCTATCAAAGCATGTTAAATGTAAAGCTGATTTTAAGGAAGCTTGAGAAAACTGTCAAACAAAGCTGATTTAAACACTTGAGAGAGCATCACAAGGTTTAGACTGAAGCTGCATCAAGAGTCACCAGCTCAGACGTGTTCAGGAAAAGGGCTACCAACAAAGGTCTTCAGCCTTATATATATATATATATATATCCATGATTTTTTTGCCCCTCATCGCCCTTTTGAGGTTTATTCACTCACATACGTACAGTGTTAGTGCTGGGAGGTCACATGAGTCAAGTTTGCATTTTTATTTTCTTTTTTGTATGATCAATCAGAACTAAGGACTACATTTACAGCTCATGCTTGTTCAAACCAGATGCAGAAAGGTGACAAATATATCAGCATGTTGCACATTTGAGGCATTGTGCATTAGAAAAGCTGATCAGACACCTGCTTTTTCATGTCCAATTCATTTGACTAATTGAGCAATGTGATGCAAAAACCTCCATCGGCTCTTTTTATCTAACACGTTTTATGCTAATGACCTTTGGACTGGAGGGCTCAGAATAGATCTAACAGGGCCGTGATGAGAGACCCTCCTCCTCTCTCTCTATCTGTGTTTTAGTGCTGTATGAGTCATAGCTGGGCTGCCGGGGCTAACACACGCACAAGCACAAACACAAGGGACGCAAACACAGCCGTGCAGGAACAGATGATTGACAGCCACATGCAGATAGTTCTCAGAGGAGGATTTCTCTTACTGAACAGACAAAACACAGTAAATCAACAATTTAAACTGGACATAGCATGGATACTGCAATGCCCACAAAGTTCACCAAGAACATTTCTCGAAATTCATTTGCAAAAAGGGGTCATTTGGTGATAATGAGAAAAATGAAGTCACAACAATGAAGGCATAGCTTACAGCCACCCACTTTTACACACCAGCATCAATTCATTAGGCAAATTTGCCCACCCTGATGAATAGCATAGAATAGAATAGAATAGAATTTGATATTATTTATGGTTAATTTAATAAAAAATAAATAAATAAATAAATTGCCAATATTTTAGCTATATTATTATTATCATTATTTGTATTATTATTGGATTTCATATTTTAATATAGTTTGATATAATGCAACATTTACTTTTGGTCCACATCCCTCAGACAAGTTTGATTTTTGGCTTTTCATATTAAAATTTTAATAATTTAATATAAATAATATTCCAAAATATATTTTGTACTGTATTTAAATGCAGTCTTGGTGAGCCAAGGGACTTTTTTCAAAAACACCCACAAACCTTTGACAAAAGCATACATTTTATATCATATTTTATATCATCATATAAGATGTAAATGAATGGCTAAAATAAGGTTATTTGCAGTAAGAAAAAGCCATATGTGTGACCACACAACTGCTAATTTCTAACCCAATTTTTTCTAATTTCCACTTGGTCAGGCAGAGCCGTTAGTCTATTAATCGATTTCAGTGCATGTCAACACAAATATACAAGTCTGTGTACTGAGATCACTTCTTTCCTTCAGAAATTACATTTGGTCAGAAAAAGTCAATGTTTGTGTTTTGATAGGGAAATCTGGGTTTGGGAAGTGTTTTAGTCTTATAATCCCCCTTTGACTCACCACTTTGCATGATTTCCCTTCTGCTAGTGGTATTAGGGACTTGAGGATTGTGTTTGCATGATTGAATGAAATCTCTGGGATCAGGAAGAAATGCACATCTGGGTCATGCACTTCCAGGTCAAAGAGCCTAAAGCGTTTACACACATGTACAGAGATAAACAGAGACGTGATGAATCGAGGCAATGCAACATTCTGAGTCTTAAGCTTATATGATATTCATCTCTGCAAACATTGCTTTGTCTCCTTCAGGGTGCTTGTCAAGTTAATATTTTGGTGAGGTTATGTTGTACAGAAGCAGAAATAAGATAAAATGCAAAAGAAAAAAAAGAAGGAAGCCGGATAAAGCTTTACAAAGGGGACTAAGCTGGGACTTTTTATAAAGAAAAAAGGGAGAAGGGTATGAAAGTAAAAAATAATACATTTCTGCTCATAGATCTCTACACATTCTTCAAAAATTATTTGTCAAAATTATTTGCATGAGTAATATTTTATTAGCCTGTCCAGACACATTACAAAATGTCATCAAGACTTGCAGAACGAGAATTGATTTTACCAGAAAATTGACTAAAGTGATAAAAATGGATGACAGAATGAATGCAAGTTTGCAGTAGATGAAAATGTTGTTCTAGGAATCAGGCCATGTTCATTTGAGCCTCCACCTGCTGGGAACACAGATAGAGACCAGGATAGAGAAGTTTAAAGTCAAGTGTACTCTCTAGTTGTGGCCTAATGGAATGGAATGGACAGGACAGGAAAACTGGTCTGCATTTATAAACACACAGCTTTTTTGCTTCACAAGAACTATAACTAATGGACTGAATTCAAGTAATATACTTGTGCATTACAGTTTTCATGAGCTGTTTCAACTCGCATTCTGATGGCACCCATTACTCCAAATCTGGGGGAACTATTCTTTCAAGAAAATAAGCAGTGTCCAATTTAACTTCATTTTTACTTTAAGAGACGTGTTTCTCTCTGAAGTAGCACATGTTGTCATAGAGACACCGTGATTCTGCTGGTATTGATCAAAGCAGAACAAAATGCCCTTGCCCCATTAGTGCTTATTTACACAGCTAATGAGCACTTCTCCCTCTTTTAACCTCAATAACACACCATATCTGCTCCAGTTTGGGCTTTTTTCTCAGATGAATGCACCCGATATATCTCATCAACAGCATGACAGTTATGGACCACTTCTAGTGTCATGAAGTCTGTGAGAGGACTCTAATTTTAAGGTAATTACCTCTCACATTTGGTTTTGGTTCAGGTAGGTAATTGGACTGAGGGATCTGAGCTTGAGTCCTTCAGTTCCGCTTTATAAAAAAACAGTCCTTTTATATAAAGAGCTCTCTCTTTTAGCTCTCCATCAAAAGCTGAACAGCAAAACTCTCAAGGCTGGAGGAGGTTGGTTTAGAAATATGTGTATTTCTTTCATCTATAGCTATACACAGCAAATGTTATAAATGAAATGGAAGTTTCATTAAAGTTCAGTACACGAGAGGAACTAAAGAACTCTGTGTGAGGAACAGAAGACTAGAATCAATACATGCAGCTTTTTAAAGAACATCACAACTACCTGATTTGTTCCCTTAAAGAAGTCACCTAAGTTCAGTTCATACAGAGCTCAACACTTTCTCCACAGTCCAAGAAGACCATCTACTGAAAAGCTGCAAAAACACCTCACCGACTTATGGATAATGCACAGCTGAATTCATTAACACCCGTATTTACATGTCAATAATGCCTGTTCGCTAACACATGTTGAAAACATGGTGGAACAGAAGAAGCCATATTATTGCAGATTTATGCTTATAGGTGAAGCACTGATAAAATGAAAGAGGTTCGAGAACCAGCAACAGATAACAAATAAATTGCTTTGCTGGTTTGGAAATATTTTTGTTAAAAGGAAACCAACTAAAAGGGTTTTTTTTTCTACCATCTATACAAAATCCAAACCTTAATAAGAAACCATCTGTGTTGGACTAGCACATTGTTCCTCCACACGCCAACTGGGTTTTATCAGAAAAACAAAAGGGATTCATTGTCATCTCTGACGTTTCTGGGTATCTCCGGTACAAACTGTTTTTGATGTAGCTCTGATGCAGTTTAGTGTGGAACAGTTGGAGCCTGAGGACTGCAAACTGTCCTACAGCAGAGCATTGATCCGGCTCTGTTTCCTCTCAAAAGCTCACGCTCCAGGCAGTCATGGGTACACTGTAAAATATTTCTGTAGAAATTACAGTATTATTTGCAGCTGTTTGCCAGTAACTTACTGTAGATGCAAATTTATGTTATTTACTGGCGACAGTTTGTTCAAAGATAAATGAACATTAAACATAAACAAATATTTGTCCTTACAGACAAAATAAATAAAATAATAGCCTCATGCAAAGCATTTCTGGGAACCAATATCAGAAGAAAACAGAAAAAGGTTGATGAGGATTTGTTTCCCAGAATTCTTTTTATGATGTATTTAATAGATTTATTCAGTAAAGATAAAAAAACTTGTTTTTTTTTATTGTTCATTTATATTTAAACAATAAATGTAATAAATATAAATCTACAGTAAGCTACTGGTAACCAGCTGCATAACTACAGCAAATATTTTACAGTGTAGATTGGGGATGCAGTCTTGTCATTTTGTATAATATGACTGAATTGTAGTTCAGCATGCTATAGTGTGCATGTATATGTGAGAGTTTGTGTCACGAAGGGAGAAAGATTGTTGGTTTGTTTGGGCTTGGGTTTTTCAGCACAAGAATGAATGAGGTTAAAACCGTCAGTGGCTATGTTAATTGTTTCTCCTAGACAGCCTCCATGAAAATCAAATAGAGGCTTTCTTCTGATAACAAGATCTCTCACATTTGTCTGCTTTGAAAGAGATCTTATGTCTTGTGTGCTTGGAATTTCATAAATACAAATATTTTACATCAAAATCTCAACTATATACACGCCAGCTCTGTACTCTTACTCTGTCAGGAACTATCTAACCTGTATGTATGTTTTTTTTGTTTTTTGTTTTTTTTTCTTATACATTTTTTAATGAGTAATGATTAAGAACTAAATTGTGAGAAAGATTGCTTAATAAATGTATCATGTGGCTTTTTATGTATTTGTGTCTTAGCACAAATATAGCAGAGTAAATGTGTTTTGTTGACATGGTGTATTGACCTTTGACTGAGACTTTGAGAGAGTACCAGCAGGTCATGGAGATGGAGTAAATATAGCAGCAAATCTTTGATCTCTATTTGTGTGTGCTCTTAAAATGAAGTGACTGTGGAGTGGGCTGCTGTTGTGTGTGTGTGTGTGTGTGTGTTATAGCACTCTCTGCTGCTCAGTCTGGAGAATTACTTCAGTTTTATTTCCAGGTTAAAAGAAGGGAGCTGCTCCGCTACAAAAGGGTAATTAGTTTTTGTTTTCATTTGTTGTTTTCAGATGGTAATGCAATGGGTACCAATACAAATTGGTACCATGGTAATACCATTACTTTCTACATGCACAAGGTTAGTACTATAAAGTAATATACTTTGAAGTGCCTCAGCATACTATTTAAATACCATACCATGTAACATGAAAATAATAAAAAAATAGAATTAAATAAAAACCAGTTCCATGGAAATAAAATCCACTGCCAACACTGTACCCTGGTGTCTCCACAGTATTGTTGTGTGGAGATCAAACCACCAGATGGTGCTGTGACATTATATCAGCAACCAGGATGCATTATATGTCCGGGGAAAAAAATCAAGTTAGCAAATAAAATGTCACAACATTTTGCTAAAGCATGGAACTTGACATATTTTGCCTCTCTCTACATGTTTCTATGCAATTACATTTATTTGTTTATTAAAAAAATAAAAATACTGAGTTATAATTCACAACTGTTTGCAACTGGGCAAGTTGCACACTGAAGTTTACCAAGCATTAGTTTATTGAAATGTCTGTCTGGTGAAAATAAAGGAAATCATACAATGGGAATTTATTTAAATGCAATATGTGGTTTGAAATAAGCTTAAATCTCTCTCACACTCAAGCCTGTCTCGGTATAAATGACAGGATTGTGTCTCTGACTGCCACATGGCCATCACCATATGTTACCGGCCCATCCTATCAGCCAGATTCACTGTAGCGTACAAAGCCTGCTTTCCCTGGAGCACCTGTATCCTCCTCATGTTCTACAGTCACAAGCAGCTCAATGTCTTTCACAACTGATAAATTACACACAGTCTGGGTGTGATCAAAACCATGCAGCATACACTGAGCAGATTACTGGGTCACTGTATTGACGTGACCTTCACAGTAATAACAGCTTGGTTGAATTACTTCAAATGTGCTCTGCAAATGAACTATTATATTACATTATTATTATTGTTGTTGTTGTTAGCACATAAAAAATGCTATTAGCACATCATATTAATGTTATTAGCAGATAAAATGTATTACTATTTTAAAATAAGTGGCGTGTCATTTGTTAACATTAGTTAACTAACATGAACAAACGACAAAAAATACACATTATTACAGTGTTTATTCTTCTTTGTTAATGCTTGTAAAATACAGTCATTCATTGTTAGTTCACAACTCGTGATTTTAGTAATGCTTTAGCAAATGCTGAAATGACATTAACTAATATAAATAAATGCTGTAGAAGTATTGTTTATACTTCACTAATGTTAACTAGTGAACCTAATTGTAAAGTGTGCTACAATATAAAATAATAGAATAAAATTCTATATATTTTTGAAAATGTTAAGCATGTAGCAACCTACCCCTACCTGACATATGGTTAAATTTAGGTTCAAATCTATACTGTATTTTTTATTTATAAATAAATAAATAAAGCAATAAAATCCAATATTACTGGAGTAATGTTTTCTAAGAATATATTTATAATATAAAATATATTATTTAAAAACACACACGTATTGAAATTCTATATATTAAAAAAAATAATAAAATAAAAATAAGCAAGTGACAGTAACCCTATCTGACATGTGGTTACATTTAAATTAAGACGCACACAACTGATTAAAATTATACATATGATTAAATACAAATAATTACAATCACATACAAAATAAATGTTTTTGTTTACATAATATATATGTGTGTACTGTGTATATTTAATGTGTATATATGAATAAAAATGCATGTAAATATATAAGAAAAATATGTTTATAACTTATATTAATATAAATATAATACATGTAAATACATTTCAAAATATGATATATGTGTGTGTATTTATATGAATAATAAATATACACAACCCACACAAACATATATAGGCTATGTAAACAAAAACTTTCATCTTGGATGCAATTCATCTTTGGACAGCACTAATATATATATATATATATATATATATACACACACACACACACACACATACAAGCAGTGTTCTCCGCCTATAATAGTTCTGTCATCACGCTATCAGTTGCTATACCTAGATCTGTGCCAGAGCGCAGAAAGCCTACAGTCCTAAAGCGCCCCTGGGCACAGAAGCATGAAAGGGGGGAAGGGGGTGTGAATACATGAGAGTGAGAGATTTGAAGACCGAGAGAGAGTGAGCGAGAGAGAGAGAGAGAGGACCGAGTGATTGAAGAAGACAGGCAGAGAAAGAGTGGGAAAACAGAGCGGGTGGCCTGTGTCGATCTCTCCGCGGACAGCTTGGCATCCCCGCGGGGGAAGACTGCTGCAGCCTGCCTGTGATCAGTCCTGGCAGCTGCTTGGCCAAATGGGATTGTCCTGCAGATTAAGGGTCTGTGTTGGGGCAAAGACGAGGGGAGGGGCCCGGAAGGAAAGGGAGGGGCTCTGGGCCGGGCCAGGACGGGCAGGGCTGTGTAAAAACCCTCCGGTAACTCTAGTGGGGCTTGTTAGGGCTCTGGCAGAGCAGGCTTGTTGAGACAGACTCGAGAGATCTAAACCCCTGTTCTCTCCCAGTCCCTATTAAAATATTCATCATTGGAGTAGAGTTATTCCAGTCATGCCAGACAGAAAACCCTGGAGACTGACTGCCAACATGAAGAGCTGTGTTTTTTATACCATAATTGGCTGACCGAAAAATAGATCTTGTTGGTATTGAGCAGAGAAACGCTGGGTGATGGTACAGCCATTGTAGATAATTACTACAGGCCACAATTAAATGATTACACATAATTACTATAATGGTGCAAATTTGGACATCATTCAGACATGTTCTGACCTATAAGCCTAGTTTAATCTGTTATCTCAGCTCAAGGCTATTTTTGCTATTATTTATTTATTTTTTTTCCAGCAACACAGATTTGCAACGGTCAATGTGGACCAATTACAAGTCTAGATGACACTATAAGAGACAGCAGTTCCAGGTTTGTATCTCCCTGTAGCTTAAAATAAAAAAAGATTCAATTTCTGTGCATGGAAATAGTCTAGACTAATCCTTAATGTGATTAGCAAAATCATATTAAAATACTATCACTCTAAACATACTATAGTAAATCAGTTCTTCACCTAAAACAGGTAATTTCAGCGCTCATTCTTGTTTGGGTGATTAACCTTCATGTTAGGCGTGCTTGAACTGCATTAGAGCAGCTATGGTTTAAATTATGATGTTTAGGATTTTTAATGATTCATTTATACCGACAGCTGTTGAGCTGCATAGCAATGTTTTGTTCCATAAGCAGTTTCCTAGCAACCGGTATGATAGTAAAGGACTGAACAGCTATGATTTTCTTCCTTTCAATCGCAACAACTGGGAATAGCTGTGAAATGCTGTGTTTTCTGCATTCATATACTGGGATTTACAGTAATGCATTCCCTTGGAAACGAGTGGAAATGTCTGCTTGGGTTACATGGGGCACAAACACACAATATTTGCACATGTCTTTGGAGATCAGCACACATACTTGTTTGTATTTGCTTTCTTCCTTCCTCTCTTTTACGTTCACTCTTTTATCTTTCATGCATATTCCAATTTATATAAATAAAATTGATAATAAATATAAATGTTAGAGTTGCCCTATTATGGATTTTTGAAAATGACCTTTCATGCAGTGTGTAGCACAGCTCTAAATGAATGAAAACATCCTGCCAAGTTTTAAATCTGAAAGTGCACCATGTATTGTCTCCTAAAAGAAAGAGTCGACTCTGACTCATTGAAGCGAGTCCCAAGCCGTTTCATGGTGACGTCAAAATGAATCATTCGCATATTGTCCGCCCACTTGTTAATCTTTTCGCGTTTGTCTGAATGAAAATGCAAATTCATTCTTTGCCACTAGGTACCGCTTTTGTAGTGTTCACAAAAACTGTTCTCAGTGAAATCGATCATTCACTGAGGCGTTTGGAAAAATGAATAATTGAACGAATCGTTTGAGAGTCGTTGAAAACATAAGGTAAAAAAAAATATAAGAGATAGCCTATAATATAAGAAAAGCTGTCGGTTATTTGGGACTCCCAAAACCAAAATATTAACCTTTCATAGCCCATAATAGGGGCACTTGAAGCAGCATAAATACGTTCAACAATTATAATAATAAGATGAGCACCAAATCAGCAGAATGATTTTTTAAGGATCCTAAATGACACAGAATAAAAATAAATTCCAACAATAGCCAAGTTCAAATGAATCAGTTGAGTAAATGGAAAAAAAACCCTGAACAATCTTTCTCTTTTATCTATTTAATCAAAAATGTGTGTATATGTAAATAATTTTGAGTAGTTAGCGATCTACCTGTCTTCTAAATGCTACCCAGCATGCAAGTCTTTGTGTCGGTGTTTTACACGCAATGATGGAGTGAGCTACTCAATCTTTTAATCGGAATGACTTCACGTGTAAACTGGCCTGACAAAAGGCGCTTGCCTCTAGGCTGGGTTTAAAACGTTCAGACTGAACTATGCATCCATCTGGTTGTTTCTCCCAACCCCCCTGTTTTTCTCTTGTTCTGTCTCTTTCACTCTCTTTTTATACACTTCTCATGATGATCTTATTTTCTTTGTTATTTGTCACTTCTGCTTATGTTGATAAATGTTACAGCTGTCTTATACTTATTAAACTGTGTGCCCATAAATAGAGGGTGCACATATTAGATAATGAGTCAGCTATATGGATCTCAGTCAGTATATTGATTAGTCCTTACAAACACCTTCAATACATGGATGCATTAAAGGGATAGTTCACTCAAAAATTAATCTTTTATTACTCACCCTCATGTCGTTTCAAACCTGTAAAGTCTTTTTTTCTTCTTCCGAATCTGAGAGCTTTCGTAGACTGCAACACAACTGAAATATTTAAGGCCCAGAAATGTATTAAAACAGTCCATGTAACATTGATGTTTGACAACAAAGCTACAAGAATGCTTTTTTGTGCAAATATTATTCAATACTATTTAATATTTCTTCGGTTTTTAGAGGGGCTTTATAGCTCCTTTGCATCATTGATTCTATGACTTCTGTTTAATGGTGAAGCCACTTCAAAACCATCTGCATTATATAAAGTGCTATAAAAATAAATCTTTCTTTCTTTTGAAAAAGCCATTTGATTTAGTGCTACTTATTGATTTTATACTCTAATCAGAGCCCACAAATAACCTAGAATCATTTCTTCAGGATGCATGATTGAGGATTAAGGATCAATAGCGATGTATTGATGAACCATTGTGAAATTACTATGACTGTTCTCTGTTACGAATTCAGCGATTGGTCTGTAGCGCTGCATCCTCAGGCCAACACAATTACTGCACATCAGTGCGAGCAATTGGCCATGAAGATATCACAGCATTGTAATTATCTTCATGTTTTGTGTTGTAGCCTTGATGCACACCATTGCATGGGTTTAGCTGCGAGTGAAAGCCCCAGGCCTTGGATGCTTGAAATAGCTGTTCATACATCTCTGTGAGACTAAAGGTTTTCCACAGGCACAGAAAGTTCAGAGAACATATTGATCTTATCTGATATGACTGTTTTAACTGTGACATGCATCTCAGGAAAGAAAGACCAAAACTTACGTTATTTATAAATGTTGGGTGGAAGAGAGTCTCAGATGGCCTTGAAGAGACATGCACAGACAGGCAATACTACAGCTTTTCTTAAAGGAATATTCAAATGTCGATTTTGTTATCATTTACTCAGTGTCATTTTATTTTGAAGCTAATATTTAATGTAAGAGCAGGCGCTGCCACCTGCAATGTTTCTGATATCTTCCGCATCCATTATTTTACCTGTGTTATGCTGGACGATATTGCAAATTTTAGATTATTTTAGATGATTATAATCTATTGTCATAGGTACAAATACATACAACCAACATTTCTGTTTTTACCATAGCATCTAATGAATTTGAAGTCTCACATTAAAAAAAAAAAAACTCACTTCCATGTGGTTATGCTTTTATAAATTCTTTAAAAAGTAATTTTTACACTTTTACAAAAATACAGCAAAATTATTTTATTGACAAGTTGGAAATAATATGATAGTTTTGTGTGATGAAGAAATGAAAAAAAGGAAAAACCTACATTTTAATGTTACTTTTATAAATCTACCATATGTTTTCATAATACTTGAAATATAGCGCATATATCACTTACACTATAGGTTAATAACTAACATTTAAACCATTAAAAAGTCATTACTTAAAATGAAACAAAGAAATGAACTGAAATATGCAATAAATAAAATATAAACAGCTTTTTAGCTTGTTTTTCATTTAAGTTGATGTGCTAAAATAACTTAAACTGAATGAAAATTAATATAAACTCTCTCTTTTTAGAGCTTGACAGACATGTATCGTAAATAGCTTTATAGAGAATTTTAAAAATGTACCAAAAAAACAGAATACAGGTTTGCAACAAAGAGGGTGACTAAATAATTAAATAATAACACAATCATTTTTGGCAGCACTGTCTCTTTAAGTCAGTGATATACAGAGGAATAGAAAGTCACAACTGCAAGACTTTAATTAAAGCACCACCATTGATCTTAAAGCAGACTGCTGATGCTGTTGGCAATGTGTAGCTCTCACACTAATTATACTGTAAAACAGCCTGTCCCAATCCACTGTCTCCCTCTTTTTTTATTAATGCACCTCAGCATCTTTGTCTTTCCTTTCCTCCATATCTTTCGCCTGCTCGCTCCCTCTGACTGACAGATAGCTGCTCTCCTTGTTGATCTTTAAAAGATGCAAACTGGAATTTGTCATCGTCCTGGTCCTCCCTCTCCCCTGACAGAAAATCATTGATTTTTGTTGCCCTGTTGGAATAATGATAAGGATTGTTGTCAGGGTAGAGGAACGGCATGCAGGTTTTGGGCTTAGATGCTTCAGATATGTTCAGTGAGGTGGAAAGGTTTAAAAATCACATGAAAACAGGTGCAATGCAATATGCCTGATTACAGCCCGTCCAGACATGATGCACACACACATTCTAATGGAAACTAATGGCTCATTAAGTGGAAAATGGCATGTGATGATGGACTATATTTATGAAATCATCTGAAAGGACCAATAGACCGGTTTTATCTGCAAATTGGCTTTTGGAATTAAATGCCTTATGCATATAGGGTCCTTGGCACATTTATTATGCATATGTTTTGGTTTTGAATTTCAAAGCAGATTTGTTTTAGACTGGCATCAGGTAGATTATAGTGGAAGATATGCTTAAAGACAGAATGAGAGTAGCAGGGGAAAGTCCCTGCAGAGTTTCATATTAAAATCAGCATGTAAATCAAATCTATCCAAAATGAACAAGCCAGCGGCTAGACTCTAATCGAATTAATCATCGTCTGGTCTGCACACTTAAGGAGTATGAGACCCTAAAGGGATCTGACTAGAATCCAGTGTGACAGATTTGTGAATCCTCTATGCACGTATCACTTATCCAAATCAAGAGGCTTGTTTTCACATTTGAAAATGAACTAGATTTGCACTTCCTCAAGGAAATAGCAGCGATTCAAGAATAGTGTTAACTGTTAAAATCAAGAAAGCAAGAGAGAGAGAGAGAGAGAGAGAGAGAGAGAGAGAGAGTAATAATAAAATGCTGTACAGGTTTATATTTTCTTTAAAGGGGTCATATGATGTTGATAAAAAAAAAAACATTATTTTGTGTGTTTAGTGTAATGCATTATTTTCCACATACTCTAAAGAAAATTTTAAAGAAAATAATCAGTCAAATGCTGTTTATGATGGATTGTAGTTTGGCACACCACAGAATTGATCAAACATGTCCGTATTTCATTCGTATATTGTATATACACATATTTCGTGTAAAATAATAATATTAAAATCCCCCAAGCTTGTTCTGATAATAAACTACTGCCATAAACTACTAAAAGGTAAACTTCAAGCTGAATAAGCTGAATAAAACATACGAGGGAAACTTAATTCATTTTGCATTTTTGTTTTAGTGACTGTAAAAAAAATGCAACCACATATGCGTAAAATTGCTGTTATCGTGTTTACGTCATTTGTTCGCTGTCACACGTGCTGTGATTTCAGCACTGGACAGCGCCTGTGTGAATGGGAGGAGCTCAGGCAGAACTTCCAGAACCACATGAAACTACGAAACAGACTGTGTCCTCAGCAGCAAACCCAGATCGAGAGAAAGAGAGGGAGAGAGAGAGAGAGAGAGAGAGAGAGACGTGGACGGATCTAGCGCTTGACGCATAACCCCGCCTCCTCGGCTCAGAAGGTGGAAATCCTGCCCTAATTTACCACATTCAAAGCACTTCGTTTACCAGGGTACTAGGGCTCCTTGCATCTGTACGCATTCGCTCTCCATTCAGCCTTGCAAGACAGGAGATCTTCTGAACGGATTCGCTAGTGCACCTGTTTAAGAAGTGCATCTCAAGTATGAATTGCTGAGGGATTTTTCTTGCCAGTCGAGCTCCAGCTGTATCACCCCGGGCGTCAGATCATCCGTCACGTTCATGAGAGAGGCGACAGACACCGCGATGGATCCGCAAACCGCCTGCTGATGTTCAGGGTCCACGATGGATTCCTGCGTGTCTATTTCAACAATCCCATATAACGGAATCATAAATGGAGGAGGAGAGTGACAGCCGAAAAATTAACAACAGCTTCCTTCGGGACCACAACTATGCAACCGAAGGTATTTGGAAAATCGAATTGAATTCGATTCTCACTTATAGTAATGACGGTGGGGGTGGGGGGCTGCTCTTAAGGACCCCCTCCTGTTTGTGAATGTGCATTGGGCGTTAGTGCTTGTTGGTGCATTGAGGATTCTCAGACTTGGTGATCTAAAGTCTTACATTTATGCAGTGTGCATTGGGTCATTGGCATTATGTGATGTGCATTGTGCCTTAGATCACATGATTTTGCAAGACACCTTGATAAAAGATGATTGTCATGTTTTATAGGCTTAGAGGACTATATATAGATCTCGCATTAGCCTGAGCTCAGGTTTTAGGTGTTACTATGGGGCAGTGGCCATTGAAGTATGACGTGTACAATGAGTCAGATATGACTGGCATAACAGAACTGCAGACATTTTTTGAGTTGTTTTATTAAAAGGAAATTCAGAACACTACAGTTCAACAATATTTAATATAGGATACATAATCACAAATCATTAATAATATCCATACATTAGAAAATGTGATTAAGTCACTTTAACAGTTTTTTCATTACATTAACTCATTATAATAATTAATAACCAATTTCATATAATTTGTTGAATTATTACCTGTACATCTAATTTGATTATACTTACTGTAAATTTCAATACTTTAGAAAAAATTTTAAATTACTGTAAAATTTACTTTATTTGAGACAGTCACTGAATTTAAGGTTTAAAGTGATTTAATTTTAACAATATATAACCAGGTTTACATTTAATGTTGCTCATAAGCAAGTAAATATAATACTGTATTCATAATTCTAATCTTGGAGCTGTTTTAGATTCTGTCAGGTCACAGTTTTTGAAGAAGGTAATATGAAGAATCATGCTTATACTGTATCTTGGGTTTTGATGCCAGAAGAATAGACTTTTCTATATACAGCTTTTCCTGAAGTCGTGTTCATGTTCAATACATTTCATCCATACGGTTATCGTTTACCTTTTATTTTTTGGCTTCCAAAAAGCAGACCTTAATTTTATGTACCATAAGAGAGTAAATTTTGCCTAAATTCAAAACAGGACTCGCAGCTTCACCATGTGTGCCCTATTCTCATACAGACTTCTAGACATGCAGGCAAATACACATGATTATAATAGTAAAATAATTTAATACATGAATATTCACATCGATTATACTTGACCAATTATTGTGATACCTGTGATATATAAGAAACGATACAGGGAAGTTATTGTTTGAAAAGTGAGGGTGTGTCTGTGAAGAGCTTTATAATATATGATATAATCTACTGTAGCACTGTAAAATCAGTGCAAGCAGCAGCAGAGAGAGTTCAGCTAACCGACACTTAAAGATGGCAGCTTTCACAGTGCACTGGAAGTCACGCATACTCAGAAGTTTTCATGAAGTAATTTGTACATTTAATAATGACTCCATTTTCTAAACACGTTTAAAAGGCAGGTGCAGTTACCCGTGATAAAGCGTGGCGTACTTTATGCAAATGCACTCCAGCGCAGGTTTCAGGTGAACAATCGCCTGTCATGTTTGGAGAGTAGATCAGTGGAGAAGCAAGCTCTGGGTGTGGCAGCAGTGGGCATCTTTCTGGGCGGTGATTAATGGCTGTGGGAGGTTTTGCAAAACAGATCTAATGGGCAGAATCAATCTGTAGCTGTTGGACTCAAATGCCCTCTGGTCTCCTTGGTTTATGACCTGTCTTATGCCCACACAAATCACACAGCAGTGAAGCATTTGCTGTCTTTCACACACACACACACACACATACACAAGCTGCAGAGCATCTTTCTCTGGCAAATTTGGCCCTCAAAGTCTCTTCTATAGGCATTTTAATGATGCACATATAGTGTGTCTGGCTGCTTTTTGCTTGCATTCAGATTGGTAACTGCAGCCATAAGCAGTTTATGTTAATCATAAGCAATTTGCCATTTGTTTCACACAATATGTATGCATGAGGTTTTAAAATGCTGCCTCAAAGCATGCATTGCGGACATCACCAGGCAATGAAGCTCTGTTCTCTGTAGTGATTCAGTGTTTTCAATGCTGTTCTCTTACTTTTACAAAACAGCTATGAATTTAATATCTGTCCCAATTACACAAACTCACAGCTGTCATTTTAGCCAGTGGGAGGGGCTAAAGGTTCTTGCCATTGAAAAATTCAAGTATTATTCTGAGTAAATGTAAGGATGCTATAATGAATGCATACATATGCACATGAATATTAATTAGAATTTAGTCATATTCCAATTATGTGAGTGTCATTTAAACACCTACTCATTTAAATTCAATTCTTCAGACAGAAAAGTCAAGCATATTTTGAAGTCTTCATCATTGTATACATTATTCAAAATATATTCGCCACACAGATAAAAAGAATTACTCACAAGTTTAAGTGTTACACTCTAGGTTGCTCTAGTCTAGACTGAATGAATGTGTGCCGTTCACCCTGCCCCCTCACCGCATACCCATACTGCCTTGCTCACGTGATGCAGTAGATGATGGTGGTATTTCCCCACTGCAGACATCCTCAGAGGCGTAATTGAGGTCCAGGGTTACTCTCGCTCTATGTTTCTCTCCCGCAGGCTGTGGAAGCTGATAGACAGAGTTTAATAACACAGCACTATAACCCATGTGTGCTTCGTCTATAGTCTATAGAAAACAGGCATAGGAGTTTAGAGTGGTTGGAATTCTCCATTGGGAGCACTTAAACCAGAGACTAATGTGTGTTGATTCACATTACAGGCATGGTTTGATTTTGATTATCGAGTGCGCTCTTTTCTGAAACAACCAATGCTATCTGCCCTATGACCCAAGAACGTGACCTACCAAAGGACCTCTTCTTTTTCCCAATTTGTCTAATTTACTAAAGTGCCATGGCCGTCGTAATTGGATTTCGCAGGGGTAACTTCGTAGTCCCTGTAGTGGTTTTTGGGTCCCAAACCTAATAAAGCCCTGACAGATAGGTGATAGAGGAGTGTTTCAGAAACACCCAATATTGGCATCCCTTTTCTTAAGCTAAAGAGAAATACCAAATTATGCCGTGAGGGTTCATAAAGACGTTTTAGGCGTGGCGTTAATATTTCAGGAATGCAATAAAAACTATGTTGATTCATGCATAGCTGACCTGCATATTCGTTTTTTTTTAATAGCTTATTGTATATTACGTCTTTTCGAATGATATCCGTGGGAGTCGTGTTCGCTCACACTTGGGGAACATTATTGATGCAATTCTCCTGCATTTCATTTGCCCAGGGAATCCCGGCATTTTACACCATTCCTGTGCTGAAATACAAGTTATGCTGTGATCGACGTCTTCTCTCGTAGAATAAAACTCAGTGAAATAAATGAAATTTAGTTTCATTAGCATAACACAGATGCTTTAGGGTTGACAGCACTAATAGCTGAAGGATGGATGCCACCACGCTGAGACAGAGAAAGAGATTCGGTTTTTGTCTTCATTTGTGTTGCATGGGTGTAATTGACCAGAACGCTCCCCCTGCATGCTTACACATCAGTCCATTCCACCACCCACGCTACGCAACACACTAATGAATGAGAAAACGCCCTGAAACACTGACAAGATCATCAATCGCTGCAAGCTAGAAAAGTAGCTGAGCTCTAAAACTCGTAGGGAGAGAGAAAGATAAAATATTGCCTGGCAGAGAAAAAGCTTTGCGGTACTCCAATCTGCACTGCAGGGCTCGAAGCCAGCAGAACTTAGCCTGGATAGACAGTAATGGCCTCACGGTATTGCGCAGGCAGCTGGCCTGGGCTCAGTTACATTACTGCTTATGTAGGCACTAGTGCACTAAAAGGAGGAGATTGCAGCATCAAGATTTAAGGTTACCTCATTCTAGGCCAATCTAATATAGTCTAACCTCACCACAGTCTTACCTCATTCTTACCTCACTGCCAGAAGACCATTTTAATACAAGATTACCTCATTGTTGAGGGTACATCAAATAATTTTCTGTTCACAGCAGACAGTTGCTCTCAAAATAATTTGTTTAAGGGATTGGATTTGTTGGAGAAGGATTACTTTGAAGGCTGTAGTGGTGATGCTTGACCTGGGGGTTCATGTATTTAAAGGTCACCCAAAAATTACATTTCTGTCATTAATTACTCACCCTGATGTTGTTCCAAACCCTTTTAGGGGCGGTCGTGGCCTAATGGATAGGGAGTTGGGCTTGTAACCCAAAGGCCGCCGGTTCGAGTCCCAGGTCCGGCAGGGATTGTGGGCGGGGTTAGTGAATAACCAGCGCTCACTCCACCTTCAATACCACGACTGAGGTGAGACCCTTGAGCAAGGCACCGTTC
>JAUCMS010000024.1:7951529-7972255 GCA_032357445.1 Enteromius radiatus
ATACAAATATATTATGTAAAGAAAAACTTTTATTTTGGATGCGATTAATCGCGATTAATCATTTGACAGCTCTAAAAAATATTCATTTGTGTTTCCGAAGTTTATGATAGTTGTATAATATATAGTATCTATAATCTATACTTATACTGTGTTTATAATTTATTTTATAATAATATATTAAATAAATGTACATAAATAAATGTAAAAATATTTAAATTTTACATTAAAACACTACAATAACATTGTCCTTCTTAGCATGGGTAAACAAAAAGCATCACAATGTACAGTAGGAATGAATGTGCTGCTGTGAACAAATCATCTTGTTCCTCAGCTATTTGTGACCATATTCCAGTACTTTTTATTTCAGCATTCAGTAGCCATGTTCAAAAATAACCTGAATTTTTTTCTCCGTCTCTCCCCCACTGTGCCATTGACCAGCATCAGACGCTGTAAACCACGCGATCAGGCTGTTTAACATACGCAGCAAAGTCTTTCAGTCAAATGTAGCACTAGAGTAATGGAAGGAGTCTCCATGGCAACCATTTCCTCCCGTTTTCAATTCAGCAAGCAATAAATCCATTGAGGGTGTGTGGGTTCTTAAAAAAAAAAAAAAAAAGATGAAGCACGCTTTCCTACTTGTTACATCTCAACCCCTCCGTCTTTCATAAGCGGATTCCACTAAAGACACAACATCTACGAAAGCAAGTCTGTTGATTTCTACTCTAAGCAGAACAATACAGAATAATCAAGCAATGTGATCTACTGTTTTGAGCTCACCACCCTTCAAACAAATGCATCTTTTTGAAGAAGATAAAAGACAATTTCTTAAAGGTAGGAAACCTTCCTACAGACGCAATTAGACTACAATCTAGAGGTTCAGATAGATTTGGAGGAATAGAATCAATCATTTGTGTTGTTTTGATCCCCATTGCTAATTTTTTATTGTATGCCTGGAAAGGATGAAAGACTTTTCTGTTTTTTGATAGATGAATTTGCTTCTCTTTCTCTGTATACCAGCGTTATAATCAGTCTTTCTAGTCTGATTTATTAGATGTCTCGTGCTAATCCTGTCATATGTAAATTTTGTGGCAGTTTCTGTCCTCGGTGGTGAATCCTGTGGATTTAGTGTTGAACGTGAAGGATGTTGTGTATTTCTGTGTCATATGATAATGAATGGAAGGAGAATTGTAGTCGGAGGAGGGGAGCGTCGGCTCTCTCTGGAGGGGCGGAGAATTCGGAGCTGTTCATGCTGCGGGAATGGCAGCTCTTGCTCTCTTTATCTGTTTCAGTGCACTGAATATTTTTTTCAGCCTTCTGGTTTGATCCAGGGATGCCATAAAATGATTTTGAGGGATTATTTATGTGTTTGTTTGCACAAAAGGTTCGTTTTTTTCCTAAGTCTCTTTTAACCTATTTTCTCACAAATGTGGGGCACTAGAACACCTTTCTTCCAATCGGTATTGACAGATAATAAGCATGTGCCTGCTTTTGATATGAGCATGCAGATGGAGGACTAACTGCTGTTTTCCTGCAAATCACGTTGTTTGACAAACAAATGCACTTATGGAAGCTTTTAATTCTGCTGTGATTACTAGATTAAACAAAGCTTATTATTTATTGCATTCTGGTATTGTAGAATACAATGGCCCTGTCTGAATACTTCATAACACATTCCCAACGTCTTGTTATAAGAAAAGTCTGGAGCAGACTTGAGAATAACTGTCCTATGAGTTAATATTCTTCTGGCAACATGCATTATTATACAAGAAATCGTTCAATGAAAAATCAACTACTCATTAGAGAGATACAATATCAACTTTGTTGGTTTTATGACAATGACCGTACATTATGCTTTAGAAAGAGTGTAAGTCTAGTATGTATAAAGGCTCTCTTGTGATCTGTTGCAGCTGACATCATCTCTACTGTGGAGTTCAACTCTACTGGAGAGCTCTTGGCCACAGGAGACAAGGGAGGAAGAGTTGTGGTTTTCCAAAGGGAGCAAGAGGTAAGATAAAACCATAAAATCTTTCATATGCAATTCATTCCTGTAAACAAGAGTGCCGTACAGCAAGGCAGCAAGTCAATAAAGTCGGTGCTTTTCTTACTTTGTGAGCCAAACCACAGAGGCGCACCCTGTAACACAACTTCCTGTGGCTTTAACAGGGTTTCAATAGACACACAATAGTAACACAGGTGAGGTCTCTATAAAGCTCAGGTGCACATGCTCAGACGTGAAGCTTTTTTTTTTTCAGGTGAACAGAAAGCACTGTTTTGGGGGGAAGTTTAGAAGTTAGCTGCACTAGTAACATTAAAGGAATAGTTCACCCAAAAATTTAAATTACGGCATATTTTACTCACTCCAAAGCCATCCTAGGTGTAAATGACTTTATTCTTTCAGATGAACACAGTCTGAGTTTTTTCTTTTTTTTATCCTGGCCCTTCCAAGCTTTGTAATGCTCGTTCATAGCAGACATTAATTTTACATCATATTTCTAGTCAGAGGTCCGTAAAACATGCCGTAATTTTCATTTTTGGGTGAACTATCCTTTTAAGTAACTAACTCACAATCAAACCAACAAAAGAGCCAAAATATACAAGCACTATGACAAGATGATTAGAAAGTGTCCTGCATCCTCTAGAAATATTCAGCTTGAAGAGGCCTAAAAAGTTTTAAATCAGTAAATCCTTTTTTGATTCTGTTCATTTACATAAAAACCCAGGACTTTCCAACTACATTAGACAAAGAACCATTTATTAAAGCTGTGAGCAATACAATGTTTTGGTGTTTGGTCACGCAACACTGCTACACTGCTAATGTTGAAAAGGAGCTTGTAATTGGAAAGCTGCTGCTGCTGAACCACTGTAACATTACAAATTTAAGATAGCTACACCACTTAAGCAGAATTTTTCTGCTCAGTTCAGTTTATTCTTACTCTAAAAGAAATGCTGTTAGCCAGTACAGTCACATATGTATTTCTTTTCTTCTGCACAATACCCTAAACACTACTACTTCACACACTGGTAGATTCTTACAGCCCCTAGAGAGGAACTCCTTCTCTGTTTACTTTAATTTAACTGCATGAGTGGTTTACACAGTTATTGATTTTGATGGTTCCCAACTTGAAAACTTCCTTATTTCCAGTCTGCCATTGATTGTGAATGCATTAATGTAATAGTCCAACCAAGACCAGGGAACCTGCAATTAGCCGTTAACAGAATCAGCAGAACATTAGGGGATATTCACAGGCAGAAGGCTCTGCAGATTTGCACTGATCTCAGTGCTCATTATTTACCCAGTTTCTACACATCCTCTATCCCTCGCGTGTTCATTTATTATATATTTTTGTCTAATTTGATTATGCTTTCCATTACCGATAGCAATGTAGTTATTTAGCCACCGATTTCCCCCCATATTGTGGCTATATACAAGCATAACACAACATATGCTAGTAATGAGCTGCACAGCTCAACTTAGATGATGGCATTTTTCTCCTTTCGCCCACAGAGCAAGAACCAGCCTCACAGACGTGGGGAATATAATGTTTACAGCACGTTTCAGAGTCACGAGCCGGAGTTTGACTACCTGAAGAGTTTAGAGATTGAGGAGAAGATCAATAAGATACGCTGGTTGCCTCAGCAGAATGCTGCCTACTTCCTGCTCTCCACCAATGGTGAGCCAATGTTTGAGATCTCTGTCTCTTACTCATCTTCACATTGCTCTGAACGTGTATGATTGACTTTCTTCTGTGGAGTACAAAAGAAGATATTTTGAAAGCCAGTGAGGTCCAAGCAAAATCAGAATAACAAACATGTTTGACCACAAACTAGGATCTCTTTCTTAATGTTAGCAATTATTATTTTGTTTTAGCTTCTGCAATTTTAACAAAAGATTGTTGAAGCAGTAGGGAACAGTCAAGCCTTCCAATGACATCATACATCTCCCCACGTTCAGATGGTATGGCTACGTTTTACATTCTCTGTTGGTGCTGGATCTTTTCCAGCCGTGTGCCAGATTGTGTCCCACAGACTGCAAAATTTCCCACTGCCCACCTTCTTATTTTTTTCTTTCTCTCATTTTTCTTTTTATCATGCTTTGCTGCCTTCCGGATAGTATACTAAGGCTGCTCTGTGTGTAATGGTTTATTTTCAGATAAAACTGTGAAACTGTGGAAGATCAGTGAGAGGGATAAGAGACCAGAGGGATACAACCTAAAGGATGAAGATGGAAGAATCAGAGACCCGACCACCATCACTACATTACGGGTTAGCATGCAAGTCTTATCACCACCTGCAAATGCACAATAAAGACAAGCAATTTATTAAATTATTAAAAATCAATATTTTTATCTGTTCACTGTATATTGCAGAATATGTTTCTGACAGTAAACAAAAGAAAAAAAGACATTGTATTTTGCATAAAGTAAATGAAGCTTATATCTAAGAGCATTAATAATGTTTGCTTTGTGACATTATTTTCATGACAATTAATTACCATAATTGTCATTATCATTAAATTCTCATTAGGGTATATAATGGGTATATATATTTAAATCTGCATATATTTTTTGCACATTTTTTACTTTGCATCACAGTAAGAATGATATTTGTCCTATTAAAGTAATGAGAAAAAAGAGAATGTCTTTCATTGTCATTAAAATTGCCACAATACAGAAAATATGAATAGCCTTTAAAACATGCATCAGTTTTTTTAAGCACAATTTAAATTCTTCTGATTTTACATGTTCTTCCAAGGTTTTGTCTACATTCTAGTGGTTCATCTGACAGTAATGCATGCTGAAATATGTAGTTAGCTTTAGGCAAATCTGTTTTTTGAAGAAGCTGAAATGGCAGACAGTTATACTTCATCCTCCACTGAAGTACATCTATTTCAATCTCATACCTGGAAGTCAGAGGTTTATTATAAATCTGCTGGTGCGTGTTCTCATTAACGCTTTGAGAAGTTGCTCCTGTTTTCTCGCATTCTCACATGAAAATCTCATTCTCTGTGCTGACAAATGATGAGCTGTCAGCGACCAAAAGGCATTCATTCATAATCAAACAGCAAGGACAAAGACAGACGATAATGTGCAGTGAAGGGGCTCCCAATCATTCCTCCCTCTGCTCTCCTTCTCACTCGTTCTCCACTCAACCCTCCAAATTGAATACAGATACAAAGAGGGCGTGACTCCGAGTACCCATTAATGTTTGGTGCGGTGTCTGTTTTCTGCTCCACGGCCTAATGGATTAAAGCACTCCACTCCTCCACCATTGTCTGTCCGGGCAGAAGATTAGCCTGACACCGGGGTGATGGCACGGAGCGGGCAGCAATCCCATTTGGACCGTGAAATGTATGTGCGGGTTTATCGTGGAGCTCCGGTAGTGAGGGAGGAGGGGAGAGATGAGACACTCGTCATGTGTTCTGCCAGTCTCTAGTGCCAGCGCTGTGATCTTACTCTTGTCTCAGTATGCAGTTTTACCCCTAAGGTTTGCAGTGGTCTAGTTTCTGCAGTCTATGAGCTGACATGATACAAGATGTGACCGGTGTGCCATTTAAAGCCAGCAGATACCTGACCTTTTATAACAATAGAGCAAATCAAAATGGATTCTTGTGATATTTGACCTACTAATGCTGTCTGTGCCATAAAACCTGAAAGCAAAGGT
The DNA here is from genome assembly GCA_032357445.1 of Enteromius radiatus. Taxonomy (NCBI): domain Eukaryota; kingdom Metazoa; phylum Chordata; class Actinopteri; order Cypriniformes; family Cyprinidae; genus Enteromius; species Enteromius radiatus. Next base: position 7,957,191 of record JAUCMS010000024.1, read on the forward strand.
GTTGGCCAATCTCCCATCCCCCTGCTCGTCTCAGTGGTAGATAATAAATGCGTTTTCTTATCTATTCCATGGTTTTTCGCTCTCAGCTTTCCTCCTGTGTGATCTGTTTGCTATTTGAACTAATGTGGAACCACTGAGTTTGGCACAGGAGGTTATTTTCTCTCAAGAGATATTAGAAACAGAGGGACCTCTTTAGTTATTTTATATGTAATGGAAGGACAGATTCCCATAGTCAGACATCTGAGTACATTTTTTAAAAGTGTATTAACATGTTTCCAACGTATTCTAAAGATTACTGACATATAACTGTTGTTTTAAATCAATGGTTTTCAACTAGGGGGCAAGGGTCCAGTATTTGGCCTCAGAAAACTTTGAATTATTTAAATCCTTATTATTAATATAATTCGTATTATGATATTTAAACAATCTAACACAGTTACATTGCTGAAAAACATAGCTTAAGTAATTCATATGTCTTTTTTCACTCAATAACTATCAAATATATAGAGTTCTTGAAACTTCTGTAATCATAAATAAATAGAGTTGAATATATACAAAGCGTAATAGATTACTTGTTATTAGAGGCCTTATCTTTTAAACTGTTGATGACAACATCTCAAATCCATTAACTAGTTATTCGTAAAAGCCATATATTGTATGAAAAAAAATGAAAGCATCAGTGAATAAACTGTGGGTGGACTATGGGTATGCTATCTTATGCTGAGACTAATAAAAGGATGACATATAAATCTGTCAGCATGATAAACAAACAGCACATGAAATTCTAATGTGTGCACTTGAGCGTGCACAGCTAAACCAAAACAACCAAATATACATATTCAACTTTAAAAGCTCACTAAGTCATTTACGCTTGTTAGCTGAATGCAGCTGAAGCATTACAATAGTGTTTAAAAGCCTAAAAGGCAGTTTTAGAGCTAAGGACTGATTTGAATGCCTCTCACATAAGGAAGAGGTGCTTCTGTGATGTGATAATGAGTGACGCTCTTTTTGGAACGACATGCACTGCCTCTAAACATCAGCGTCAGTTAAACAGGCCTCATCTGCATACTGCAATTAGGACCTGCGGGTGGGGCATTGGTGCTGTTCTGGGCACCAGCTCACAGCAGGAAGTGTAGTTCAGTGGACTTTTAGAAAATGTGTCCCACTGGATGGTCCCTAGCCCACAAAATGCCAAACGCACATCGAGCACCATTATAATGGTCATTAGCCCCAATTAGATGTGAGGTTCCAAATATAGAACTCTAAAAAAAAAAAAAAAGGTTAATCATGCATTTTTTATCAGTTCTACTAATTATTAAAGACCCCATGATATGGTTTGAGGTGCTCAGTTTTCCTCTCTGTGTTAATTAATGAATGCGGTCAATAGCATTAGTTTGCATTAAAGTCCAGAATATCATACTTGATGGCTGAAAATACTTTTTAAATTAATAAAAAAATAAATATAAAAATAAGCAAAACTGTCTCTCTGTTCTGACCTGCTGCTTAATTCAGCATTCTTTAAATAGAGTTGTGGTTTATTATGCATGTCCCAGTTTTTGCTGATGAACGACAAGAGGGTGCCTGGTGGTGATATGACCAACAATCTTTAGACAAAGGATGACTGTGTTGTGGCTGTTGTGATTTTTGCAGTAGATACTGACCTTTTTTTCCTCTCGTCTTCTATCAGGTGCCAGTGTTGCGGCCCATGGACCTCATGGTTGAGGCAACACCTCGGAGAGTGTTTTCCAATGCGCACACATACCACATCAACTCTATCTCTGTCAACAGTGACTATGAAACCTTTATGTCCACCGATGACTTGAGGATCAACCTGTGGAACCTGGAGATCACGAACAGAAGCTTCAGTATCCTTTCATGTCATTAAATTTGACAGTAAGTTGTTTTTGTGATAGAAGGTTTACCTTCAGTAGTGGGCCCATTAATTGTTGCTAAACCGACAACTTGATGGGTTTTCCTGAGCTGCTTTTTCAGACATTGTAGACATTAAGCCAGCTAACATGGAGGAGCTGACGGAGGTGATAACGGCAGCAGAGTTTCACCCTCACCAATGCAACACCTTCGTCTACAGTAGCAGTAAAGGCTCCATACGGCTGTGTGACATGAGGGCATCAGCGCTCTGTGACAACCACTCAAAATGTAAGTCAATGCAAGTCTAGAAGAAAAAAAGTCACACATGAGACTACCACACACAATTGTTCAAGGGTTTGGCATCATTTATAAAAGAATTCCAAACAAATAAGATATTCACAAAAATATTGGAAAGCAATGCAGCATTAGTAAGACTTCTTTTTTTTTTTTACAAACATTGGAAAAGAAATCTTACAAACCGCAAAATTTAGAAAATCATTTGGTTAGGTATGTTTTGAAGAATGGCTGCTGGTTTGAGCTGGTTCTAAGCTAGTCATAAATTGGTCCTAAGCAACTAGCTCCTGCTCAGAACCATCTTGAAACCAGCACATGACCAGCTCAAACCAGCAGCCATGCTTCAAAACATACATATCCAGAATATGCTGTTTTTTTCAATAGGGTAGTGAACATATTCATGTATACACGCTATGAATGTGAATATCTTAGCTCAGAAAACTTTGATTATGGAAGAATTTAATGAGAAATCTCCAATCTGTTTCTTTTCTATTGGTTGTTTCAGCCTGATTGTGATAATCTGCTGAAATGCAACAGAAAGAAACAAAAGGCTGATTGCTTATAAAAGTAGTATCACAGCATCTTCTCACCAAACTTAATCTTAGGATTTGACTTAATCATGTTTCTAGCACAAATACTGTAGAGTTATTATGCATCAACGTTTAATACTTAGGATTAGGGATCTGAACAAACCCCCAATAATAGCAATAGTAATGCTTGCCTTAGCAAGCGCCGCTAATAAAGCTTCTTTAAAATTGTTAGCATATTGTAGACTATTTTAAATGAGTCCAAATTCAAGGGCCAGTACAGCTCCAGAAACACTGTTGTCTCTAGAGAGCACAGTCACTGCATACGCCGTGTCAGGGATTAGCCTCTCTTCCACCTAGGGCGAGGGCGTTGGAGGTGAGGATTATGCTAATTTTTAATATGATTGTGTCTCCCTGAGCTTAACTGGCTAATTTCATTTGGGGATTAGACACAATGCAGACTGATGAACCTGTACGGGTGGAATACAGTGGCATCTCCTTTTGGCTGCACATGGCTGAATTGATAACCACAAATTGACACATTTCCATTTCCTAAGGCATAGGCGGCTCTGGTCTCCAGTTTATGGTGGGAGGCTTGCATGTGCATTTGATGATCAAATTGAATGCATTGACATTTAAACTTGGCATCAAAATTAATGTTCAAAGGCAGATAGCTGTGCCTATAGTTTGGTCATTGCCTTCGTTTTATTGACGTGCTCAGTGGCCCATGTGTTCACATCCTGTTGAATAGATATTTACATACTGCTGCTGAATTTTAAAAGGCCACATTTGCCGGAGGGGGTAACAACTGTGAGGGCTTCGGTTTTAGCCCCCTTGGTTTGCATCTCCAGCACCACACTGACCTAAATTATACACACATCTGTCAATTTTTTCCTTGGTACATGATCTCACAGCAGGCGGATGTGCCAGCCTGCCTCAGGAAAGACCTCCTCAATGTCTTCTCCATTGCAAAGTGTGTGCGTGTGTGTTGCTCCTTCCATCCACACACACACACTAATAAATCTTCCAGGCGTCCTAGAGAATATTCTTAAAAATCAATCTGCGGTGTCAGGCGGGGGAGGCTAACCAAGCCCAGCAGGGCTCCAAGCAGCAGCGGAGTGCAGACGGAGGGCCATAGCCCCTCATATCTCTCCCCAGAGGACTCATTAGCCCCATCTGAATGACACCCAGCAAGACTGCAGGTGGACAAGCTCACAATGTGACACAATGGCATGCTCATGACAAACACCTGCAGTCCACCAGTGCCCAAATTTCCCTGCAAACATTGATCTGTTTCCTCCCCCTCAGTCCGTGTTTTTTCAGACGCCTGCAGAGACATCACAGGATAATCCGCAACTGAGTCAACAAAACAGTGAGAGGATAATCGATAGTAGATGATAAATATCTGTTTCTCTGCTCTGACAGGTGTATTATTTCCCTGGCGAGCCAGGCATATTTATGACGTGTTGGGAAGCAAACAGTGAAAGTGATTGAGGAAAACTTTCTATGGAAAGATGCTTGTTTTTAAAACGTGAAAATACACTTGCCATCCATTTTACTTCTTTTCATGGGATATTCGATGAGGACAGGACATGTGTTAACCTTATTATCTAACCTTATTATCTTCTAGTTTTTGAGGAGCCAGAAGACCCAAGCAATCGCTCCTTTTTCTCTGAAATCATCTCCTCTATCTCTGATGTAAAGTTCAGCCATAGTGGGCGGTACCTGATGACACGTGACTACCTGACAGTGAAGGTCTGGGATCTTAACATGGAGAGCAAACCACTGGAAACCTATCAGGTAATTTAATCTCAAACTATCTAAAGACTTATCCCTGGATTTTAAGGGCTTTGATAATTACACTTATCTATTTTGGAAGACAAAGAAAGGCTTGAAGCACACATAAACATTGTGAAATCTTGATTTCAGAAATCAGACCCTAAATATTGCACTACACATGTAATTATATGCGCAAATGAATCATAAACATCACCTACCTAATCAATCACGGTTGGTATCTTGCGCGTATTTCTTTGGCTTCTCAAATAGTCATATTTTACTTCATCCCACCAATGCGCTACAAAATATGACAACACAGGAAATTATTCAATAGGGTATTTAGGGATCACAATGTCTAAAATAAAATGCCAAAATCAGTGTTTTCTAAAATAAACAATCAACATTTTATTCACCAGGTACATGATTACCTAAGAAGTAAGCTGTGCTCGCTGTATGAGAACGATTGCATCTTCGACAAATTTGAATGTGTTTGGAATGGATCAGACAGGTCAGTGTTTTGTACATTTGTATTACATATTTATCATAATAAACATACCGGTCCAACTGTGAATAATAACTCAATGCACAATTATTTAAAAGCAATAATAATGAATGTTGTTGATGTTCTGCTTTATTCTGTTTCCAGTGTGATCATGACTGGTTCTTACAACAACTTCTTCCGAATGTTCGACCGTAATACGAAGCGTGACGTGACTCTGGAGGCATCCCGGGAGAACAGCAAGCCTCGGGCGATCCTAAAACCGCGCAAGGTGTGTGTGGGCGGAAAGCGTCGCAAAGATGAAATCAGTGTGGACAGCTTGGACTTTAGCAAGAAAATTCTCCACACTGCCTGGCATCCTTCTGAGAACATCATCGCTGTGGCAGCCACCAATAACCTTTACATATTCCAGGATAAGGTCAACTAGCACAACTGTACCACCTCCTCACGTACCTGAAAAGAGAGAGAAAGAGGAACAAAATGCTGCAGCTCAGCAGGAGATTGCAAAGTGTCTTGTGTGATGAGAAACAGGAAGTTACCTATGATGCTGGCCATGTGCAAGGATGCAGACTTTGACAAAACAAGTAGCATCCTGCCTTGCACAATCATTCTTCCTCTATTAAGCATCTGCATTTCCTCTTCCGTGAACCTGTTTATTTATCGTATTTATTCATTTCTCTGCTGGAAGGAAATGCCGGACTCTTTAAATCTGGACAAATGTGCATTTTCACTGCAATGATATGAAGAATTTTTAAAAAGGCAAAAATACAGGCCTTTGTGGACAACCTGGCATCGGAAGCAAAGGGGTGCCTTTACAAAAAAAAAAACAAAATGGATTTCCATTCCCTTTGAAACACAATGCCCTCCAACTTCCTGCGAAATGTCTGACTGATTCGTAATAGACTAAGAATGTGATCTGCGCTGATTGTAGTGTTGAAACAAACAATCTGTGGATGGAATCACAGTCGCTTGCGACCTGATTATTTGTCTTGAAAGGAGCTCTGAAGTAAAAGTCAACCCAACTGGTCATGTTTTGTCATTTCATGTTGTCCTCTTATTTTGATGTAACCATTAATAAGCTGTGGTGCCTTCTTTTCGTATGTGGGTAATTGGGTGGCAGACGGGGGGAGGGTGGGAAGGTATTCTGAAGGGTGGTGTTTGGGTTGTGAAGTGTGAATGTTTTTACAAGAAATGTGACAAAAAGCTTTGTGTAAGAAGGGAAGAGAATTGCAGCGACATGGATTTTCAGTACACAGAATTGAAGTACTTGAATTTTGCATTATACTCTCCACTTTATCTCAGTATGCTCATAACTTTACAGTATACCCTGATCCCTGATTTTTTTTTTTTTTCTTCAGTGCCGTGCTGGGTGAAAAGTATTATTGCATGCAACATGTCATCTAATGAGCCAATGAAGAAAATGTCTGTTCCATACCATCAAATGAACCTGCAACTATTTTCATTGTTTCCGCTGCATTTGTCTGAGACTGTTAAAACGTCATCGTTCAGTTATGTCACTTTGGCCTGAGGATGACAGAAATACCGGTATCATGATGTAGCCTATACATGACGTGAAGGTTAAATGATATCAGGGAATTTTATGTACAAATGAACCAGTAATGTTCTCTTCTGAAGAAAAAAAAAAGAAACTTCAGATGTAAACTTCTTAATGAAACAAAGTTTTATAGCTCAGAATGTATCTACATGCAATTATTTGCCATGCAGTCTTTATGCTTAATGGAATTCGTTGAAAATAAAAAGATACGAAAAAGAAGTTGAAATAAAATTGACCCGTCTTGCTCTTTTTCACTAAACTTAAATTAAACAATGGCGCCCTCGTGTGGCAGTTCAAGAGACACATACTGTTTATATTACTCTTAAATCCCAAGAATTAAAATGCTGTAATTTCCTCACCCACGTTTTGTTTTATCCTCTGCAGAGCACCGGAGATATTTGGCGGAATATTATGGAATGATGACTTCATTCACTTCAGTCAATATAAATGTTTAAAATACAGGCGAAACATTAAAAATAAATAAATAAATAAATAAATAAAAAGGACACCTTCAAAAGAATAAAGTAGACCCTATTTTTATGGATTTTTGTGAGTGTAGCACAATATTTTGATTGGCAAGATAGTGAAAGAACGTTGTTAACTTTCATTAATAATAAAATTAGCAAATATAAATTGCGCTGTTATTCATAGTATACTCGTTAATTTGCATATGAATAGTAGTTAAAAACGGAATTCGAGAAAATTCGAAGTCTCGATAAAAATGTTTTAAGTCAAAAGTTAATTTCACTAACTCTTGTTTTAAATTAGCACTAGCCTTTAATTCTCTGAATTCTATATAATAAAAATATATATATTTTTGCTATAGCTGTTGGATGAAAAAGTGGACACAATATGACAAGTAGCCTAATTCACACCAACATTCAGTTCTAAAGAAAAATACATATAAGGCGTTTCTCAATGTCAAGGAAGGATCCTCGGAAGCCAGAATTTCGAGGATGCTACGTCATAGTCTCCATCCATACGCTCATAGTTTACGAAACATACCTGACATTGGATGAAAAAACAGACTAGTAAAACTTCTATTTAAATATTGGAAACATTATAAAAAGTGCAAATAACTTCTTATAAAGTGTTACCACAACATTAAATGTGTTACATTTAAACATTATTTCAGCTCAAGGAAAACGTCTTTGCTCTTGAGGTAAAATGTCTAATAAAAATTCCTACTCCTGCATATTTCCATTTGCAATCATGAAGCCTTTGTCTTCGGCAGGAAATAAAAAATCCATAATTTCCAGTGACAATAGAAGCAATAAGTGTAACTTAGTGTGTAGCAGTCAGCGCTTATTACCCGAAATAATTTTAATTGGCCTCGGGAGGATCGCGGCAGACGAAATTAAACGCTGTCAGTCAGCTGGGGACGGCATCTGTCAATCAAAACGTCGGTTATAAAGTCGCTCCGCTTTCGCGCCGTCTAGTCAAAAGCGGGAAGAGCGCGGGGACCGATCAATTCCACAAGCGCGTGGAGATTACTCGCGGATCGACGCAGCTTTGAGAGAGAGAATTTAGTACACATACTGCCAAGTTTTTTTCTATTTAATTACCAATCCACTACAGCGGAAATGGATAAATTACCTGCTATGAACATCAGCGGAGGGAACAGTTCCATGGATAGACGCTCATTCCTGGAGAGAAGTGGGTATCAGCACCTGGATCACGGAGATCTGAGGGTTTTGATTCCAGTGGTGCTGGGAGTCATCTGCGTCCTGGGTTTCACCGGGAATGTAACGGCTATGGGAGTCCTGATCACCAATGCGCGTAAAAGTAAGCTGTCCTTGATCAACGCACTCATCCTCAACCTCATGCTAGCTGATGGTCTGGTCCTGGCATTTGCTGTTCCCTTTAAAGCCACTGCTTATTCCCGTGCCAGCTGGACACTGGGATTGTTTGTCTGTAAGACCTGTGACTGGTTCTTGCACTCATGTATGGCTGCAAAGAGCTTTACTGTGGCCATCATGGCCAAAGCTTGCTACAGGTATGTCTGCAACCCCACCAAGCAGGTAAGCATCCGTTCGAAGACTATCCTGGTAGTCCTACTCTTTACTTGGCTCTTGGCGTGTGTGGTCCCCATTCCCCAGTGGCTTTTTTCCACCCTGCAAAGAGAAGGAAGTGGAATGATTTGTGTTCAAGCAGTGCCAATCGATGCACATGACTTCATGTCTGTGTACATTAAGGCGTACCCTCTCCTGGCCTACTGCACGCCTTTGAGCTTTGCCCTGCTTTATTTTTGGAAAGCATATGGACGATGCCAGCGCAGGTCCAGCAAGACCCAGAACCTGCGGACACAGATCCGATCCCGTAAACTCACCCTGATGCTGTTCAGCCTAACGGTGGCCATGGCCACCATGTGGCTCCCACAATGGGTGTCCTGGGTTTGGATGCGGCACGCCCTTGAGACTGATGGTGCCTTCCCTCCGGTCCTCTTTACGCTCTCAGCCCAGCTCCTCATGTTCTCCATTTCTCTTGTCAACCCTCTCATTGTTCTCGCCCTCTCCGAGGAGTTCAGGGAAGGTTACATTGACTTGTGGCGAAGGCTCACCCTCCGCAAACAACCTCCAAAACAACACAAGCCAGGACCACACACCCCAACTGCCCCAAAGTCACCCACCCCAAGACCCGAAAGGTCAGCCCACCTCCCTCCACACCGGCCTGGACGAACAGAGGAGCAAAAGCCTGAGAAGCAACCAGACCAGAGTGGAGGACAGCAGGAGAGCCCGACCAACAAGGATGGAATAGTACTGCAAGATGTAGAGCAGTTCTGGCAAGAGAGGGAGACTGGCTCCCAGACACATGAAAATGATCCTGTGCCCTGGGAAAATCAGGATCCCAAGGAAGGAAAACAGTAAGAAAGTGAGAATACCTGTTCTTTTACATTATCAACACAAAAGGATGAAAAAAAGCAAACAACAGATCAGACCTCACCTGAACTGGGCTCCCTCATTGTGACTAATCATAAATGATGAGTTATGGTCTTAATTTATTTGTTTTTGTGTTTACTTTTTGAAGATAAAAAGATAAAAGTGATCAAAATGGTTTGATATGACTTATTAGTATTTTGAAATGATTGTATTATTTGTATTGTATTATGTAAAAATATATATTTATTATATATTAAAATGGGTAGCAATTTCACTAAAGAAACCAGTGTGTGGTGATGTCTTGTGTGTACAGGTCCACTAAGACAATAAAAATGCCGAAAAGCTGTGGATAGCTCTATCCTGCCTATGATATTGTTAAAAATAGATGTTGAAATCTTATCTTATTGATATCTGCAATTTGCCCCGTTTTATTATGAGAGTGTTTACATGTTCAGACTAAAATGAAAATGTCTACAGAATGAAAGTGTAAAATAAATGTAATATATTTTTAACCCTCAAAGTTGTGTTGTTTTTGTGGTCTGCTTTTACATATACTGCATACATCGGCAACATGTAAAATCCACAGAAGTTAAAAAAAAAAGGTTGCTTTTATTCAACTTCCACTGTACATAAAGCAGAAAACAAGATTTTTTTTAAGAAACATCTGGACAATTAAATTAAACCGTAAGACCAGTTGACATGGCCAACTGCCAGTGTTTATACGGTCAGTCGTAACACATTGTAAACAATCTAATGAATACATATCCATATATATTCATCATCTAGAAACATCTTACATGTTAACCCAACAGTCGTTTAAAATTACATATAAACAGAGAGGCTTTCAGAATTCTTGAATATCCCTGTGGGTGACTAAAGTCACCAAAAATCTTCACAAAATTGGGAGGTTCTCCCAATTTCAGCAAATCACAGTTTGGAGCAAAAAATGGGACACTTATAACGGAATTGATGTTCGCAATTTGAGATTGCAGAGGCTAGAGCAGAAAAAAGGACGGCAGGCACCAGGTGGTCATACCTCCAGATGATGTTCAGGACAATTACCCAAACACATGACAGACAGACTCTATAATCACCAATGAGCATCTACTGTGGCTTTAACCCTTGGATGGATGGATAAAGAGTTGGTGTAAGAACATAAAAAAAAAAAAACTGTCTCCTTATAAAGATGACCTAGAAATGCATCATAAAAAACCCTTCCAGTTGGTCCAAATACTTCTGTGTCTTATGCTCAGCTGAATTAATTGGTCATTAACCCATTATGTTCTTGTGGCATGAGATTAGTCGGCAATTGGGTATATACCATTCACTTTGAAAGGTCTGTCAAGTAAAACCTTTGAGCTGGAGTGATTTATCATTTCTGCGAGTCTATAATGTGAAAGGTGGTAGTGTGGGTTCAAGGAGTGGAAAAAATATCTCGGAGGTGTGGATCATTTAGTGGAGCGTCGAGCCGGTTCAAAGGCAGTAGGTGGTGGAGGTGGCCCCCTGCGGTCCAGCTCCTCCACATATGCCATGAGGAGTTTGTGCCTCTCTTCTGACATACAGTCCAGAACCAGGTACCTTTTATCCTTTTGCAAGATCTTCTCTATATCTGACAAGTGCTGTTCTGACTCCTGCATCAACTTGCGTGATCTGGAGAGACAAAAAAAGGACACGCTTTGAGTCAGAACAACTATAACTATATTAACAGGACAGCTTTATTTGCTGTTTTATCTAAGTAATAGTTAATATATAGAGTACAATTAGAATCTAGAATTTTACAATCACAGATTTGAAGCTTCTCACTTGTAGGTGATGAACTTGGTTTCTTTCAGAAGAGTTCGGAAGTCTGCTTTGGCTGTGATGTACTTGTCTTTGATGTAATCACCAAACTCCCTCTGTCTTTTCTATGTTGAAAAAGTGAACAGTAGGAACAGACTTACTTTATAGCTTTGAAAAGAGGACAATTGTTTAAGAGGCAAAGACAGGCCTTACGCGGTCACTGCTGGAAAACTTAATACATCTTGGATCTTCTTTAATGAGTTTCTTCACTTCCTTCCAAGATGTCATCAAATTGATCTGATGTAGAGGAAAGAATTTTAGATTAACAACAGATTACCTGACAACAGAGTTACACATATGACCCAGGTAATGGCGTCAGGGCACTACATACTGAGGTCGTCTCGTCCAAAAGCTGGCGAAATTGCTCCTTTTTCTTCTTTGCGAGAGCCTCAATGTGCTCGTTAAAGAGCCTCTCTTTCTCATCCCTCTCCAGCAGTGAAGATGACTCCCAGCGGTGATCCTTCCTCAGGGTCCGACGTGTCTCTGACCAGTTTGCATCCGATGACTTTACCTGTCAAATGCAGAAAACTATTTTTAATGACAATTTTACATTGTTGGAGTTAAGATTAAGCCTACAAACTGAGATATTTAATCTGACACGACAAAGCCATACTGAAACATGTCTATTACCATATCAGACATGAGCGCTTTAAAGTTCTGGACGGCCTCCTCCCTCTTGTGCTGTTCTCTCTCACGGTCAATCTCTTTGGTCTGCTCCGAGCGGAATCTCTGCACCATGCGCTCTCTTTCCCTTAGACTGGCCTCTATGCGGGCCTGTTTCTCTAGCTCCTTCTCTTTCTCAGAGTTTGGATTCTGCAGGAACATTAGGTTCATACAACAGAAAAAAACAAGTTGTCAATACATGTTTTTCTTTACATTTGTCTATTATCAGTTATATAAAAGTATTCATTATATCTAAAGGACTATATTTTCATGCATTTCTAAAATGTATTTGGCACCATGTAAAGTGAAGCAACTCTCCTAACCTTGGCAAGACGCTCCACGTAGTTCTTAAATAGTTCTTCACGAGCTGCAGAGGTTTCCACAGCCTTGTAACGAGGGTCAGTCTCCATCTTTTCCTTCACTTTGCTCCAGCGCTGCTGACCATCGACATGATAATCTGACAGAAGCTCAAAAAAGTCTTGTTTGACCTTTAACAACAACAACAAAAAAACAATAGAAACATAAATCTACAGGGTGTTGGGGCTTGAAGTTCTTGCACAGTCTGAAATTTTGGTATGTTTTTTCATGGTATGTTCTATCAAAAAGCTTGTTTCAGATGCAAGAAAACAAAACAGGTGAAAGTTTATCTTAAGAACGCAAAATATTTTTGTTGAAACCCAAGAGCTTTCTGACACAGCAATGCAACTGACATGTTCAAGGCTCAGAATAGTAGTAAAAACATCATTAAAATAGTCCATGTGACATCAGTGGTTCAACCGTAATGTTATGAAGCCAAGAAGACTGTGTAACAAAAAACAAAAAAAAAGACTTTATTCCACAATTTCTTCTATTCTGTAACATTATGATTGAACCACTGATTTAACATGGACTATTTTAACAATGTTCTTATTACCGTTCTGGAACTTTCTGTTTCGTAGACAATTCCTGTCTATGCAGGTTCAGAAAGCTCTTAGAAAGAAATGAAGGTGAGTTTTTGTTTGTGGATGAACTATGGTTAATAATTAAAATGAATACTTAAATTGAATGATTAATAATGAAAGCTGAAAACAAAAATTTGGTAGGGTTGCAGTTTTAAACCCCCAAAAAAGGGAATCCATGAAGTATCAACATTTTGCTATTGTCACCAAATAAAATGAAGTTGCCCCAATAAAGAGCTAGTTCCTTCATAATGACCCCAAGCCCATATCTGCAGACAATAGTGGATTGTACTGGAGTGATACAGGGGCTGCAGACCTGACATGTTTATATACGAGTGTAGGGTCACAAGGCAAGTTAAATTAGTCACTTATATTGTTTGATTCTGTGACAATGTTTCTTCACTTCTGAACTATACATTTGCACTAACACTCTGCATACCCAAATCCATGTTAATGAATCACTACTGCCACTGGCCATTGCAACAGTTTAAAAATGTGACTAAAACGCCTGATCATTGTTAACATGTTTTTATTATCACTGAATTAGATGGGCATCCTCTGGTGAACCCCACCTGGTGAACACTCCCTCTTAACCTATGGGCCCCCCCACACAGGTGACATTTCACTGGCATTAATGTTTGATTGCTGACCTTTAGCTGCCAAAGGCAATCAGCCCAGACGCTCTTCACTTAACCCTAGCCACAAAGACGGCAAGTGTGTGGACCAAACACCAGGGCAGATTACAGCTCATGAACAACTAATAGACAGTCACAGTCTCTTGGTCTCAGTCTGCAAGTGTATTCATCTGTAAACAGGAAGTGTGTTTCATGACAATGAATGTAAAGCATTTTAAAAAGTCAGCAAAAGATATCCAATGTATAATAATGTCTGGGTAGGGGGCCTTGGTTCTTCTGTGTGCACCCATTGAGCAGTTGCTTCTATTGTTATTAAATGTCAGTTAAATAACAAGCACCACTTCCAAAAGTTTAATAGGATTGACATCTCTACTTAAAATAAGGTAACAGTTCTTTATTAAGTTCATTTCCTCACCTTTTCTCCACGATTCTTTGAGTTCTCCTTCTCCTTCTTTCTGAAGGCTATCATGTATTCATTAAAAATGGATTCTCTGTCTTTCATCTTTTCAACAGCCTTAAAGCGTGAATCCTTGGCATGTTTGGCAGCAAACTCACTAAATGTTGTTCTGTGAAAACAGAAAAATCCCTGTTGTTAGATTATGCATTTAGCATATTTACATTCATAGCAATGCAAAAGAAGCATGGGTTTCTCTCCAGGTTTTCTTTTTCCTCTCTTCTACCTAAACATCTTACAGTTCTTTTCTTGCCACAGGGTTTCAGGGTATATAGCTTTGCCCAAGTTGCTTTAAAATATAGCTTGTCAAAAGAACTACAGAAACAAAAAAGGGAGCACTTTATTTTACAGTGTGTATACTTCTCTGATACATACATGGTAAATATCTAGTACCTACAGGCAAATGAGTGGTAACACAAGGTGTATGTACATGGTAACAAATATGAAACAAAGCTGTACTTAACAGTCGTACAAGCATGGTAATTAGTTTAGACACTTTACTCTACTTACTAATATATATATATACAGATGTTAAATATGTAGCACTTAAGGAGAAGTGGGTACAAACCATTTTAACATTCTTACCCTCACTTATCTATATGTACACAAACTAAATACCATGCAAGTATGACTGCCATAGTACAGTACAGCCATGTTTCTTATTTGTTACCAGCCATGTTTATTATTTGTTACATACACTTCAGTTAAGTGCCTTGTGTTTTCAACAGTGTTTGGGAAAGTTACTTTTAATAGTAATGCATTACAATATTGCGTTACTCTCTAAAAAAAAGTAACTAATTACGTAATAACTAGTTGCTTTTTATGGAAAGTAATGCATACGTTACTTTTGCATTACTTTTTAAATATGGCCAGAGCTTGATTGTTTGTTTTTATTATAAGAAATTATATATATATATATATATATATTAAGGGTGTCCTCGAATAGTCGACGCTTCGATTCGAGGAGCTTGATTCAACTCCCGATTTCTCAGTCAAATATTCGCGGGGTGTTATGATCATACCATTTGGCTATATGGGGTGCTCAATGTCTGATTTTACATAGAACCACCGTTTTTCTCCCAATAAGTTAATATACATCCTATTAAAATAATGCTGTAAATAAGAATCTGAAAA
>JAUCMS010000024.1:7982933-8010832 GCA_032357445.1 Enteromius radiatus
GATTTACCCCCCCCCCCCCCCCCCCAAAAAAAAAAAAAAAAATTGGAGATCAACAAATGAAAACTGAAACTGTTGCTTAGAGGTCTCCTTGGAATGACATTTACCTGACACAGGTGTTGGGAGGAGAGGTGAGGGTGCTGTGATGTTGGGAGAGGAGGTGGAGCTCATGCCTGTGGAGGGGCTCTGGGAGGTGTGTGTGGTGGTAGTGCTGTTAGTAGCAGCTGGGATGCTGGCAGATGGACCAGGACCGCTGGCTGCTGCCACCGCCTGGCTCAGCATCATTGGACCCAGCTCAGCCTGCTGGATCACCTTCACTCCTTCAGGCTTCGTCCAGGATGACTCCCTTGTACGTGCATTGTAATAATACACCTAAATAATAAGGAAATACAAACAAATGAGGATGAGATCAAGCTGTTTGCATTTCAAAGAAAGCAAATATTTATGTTATCACCTAATTGCATGAAGCAAGAAGTGTAACAATGCACTGTGTGCAATGCAATGTTAACTTTAAAAATACACACTATACAAGATCCAATGGATTATGCTTTTATTTCTTATGCAAAAAGAATCTGTAATATGAACTCAATTGCCTGTGCAGTTACTTCCGAGTCTTTAGTATATTTATAAATACAGCAATTCATAGTATATAATATACACTAGTGTCCTTAAGTTGGGTTGTCCTTAAGTACTTTTGTTCAGCAGCGATTTATTAAATTGTTTGTAAGTGACAAAATTTTGTATTACAAATGTTTTCAAATTGAAATAAAAGCAGTTCTTTTGAACACTGTATTCAAAGAATTCCAGAAAACACAATACAACTCTCCATGTGAAGTGATTGGAATACAACCCACAACACCTTGCCATAGGAAACCAGCAATGTCTTTCAATCCACAAAGAATTAGAAGTCATACCTTTCCCTCAGGACTCTTATTCTCCACCCAGATCTCTTCTGCAGAGGGCAGGGAAGGAAGAGCAGGAGCAGGAGCAGGTGCTGGAGAAGGAGAGGCTGTAGGTGGTATTCCTGGAGGGAAAATCATGCCAGGTGGAGGAGGCATGGATCCTCCAGGTGGAGGCATAAACGGGGGTCTCTTAAAGTGAAAAATAAGTCATAGGCATCAATAAAACCTTCCCAATTCCCAAACTCTTCTTTCCGTTACAATTAAAACAAAGTTGAGAAATTACATAATAATTATAATCTGAGGTAATACTCATACCTGTAAAGGTGGGGCACCCATGGGAGGGGGCACACTGGGGTCAAAGGGAATGCGTCCGAAGGGCGGCCGAGCAGGAGGTGGAGGACCCCTCATCATAGGAAAGGGAGGCACAGGGGTGCTCAGTAAAGGCTGCCTGCGGGTGGAGGGGTTGGCGGGTGGAGGGACAGTGGCAGGAAAACGGAGAGCTGGCTGCTGAGCCATGCTGATGGAGCGAAAACAAACTTATTAACATACAGTAACTGTACAGGACACAGTGACTGCCGCAGACAGACACTAAATAGCAAAACAACACAGCATAATTCATTCCTACGAATCATAGCACCCATTAAATCTTCCTGAGGTGTAATAATAGACTTTATATGACGCTATTATGGCTAAAAACACAATGTGTAACTTGAAGTGCGCTTAAAAAGTCAAGACACAACGATGTAAAAACATTCAGACTTATGCTGTTATGATGCTTTCATTGTCCACGAACCAACAGGCCACACGAGGCTTAAAAGAGATTCAAGTTAGCCAACTACGGAACGTTCTTAAATGTAATGTTAAGGAAAAACTGAAGCTAACTATAAATTAGTTTGTGTTAGTCGGTGCATGAAAAAAATGCAAAATCCTAACCTGTTAGCGGCCAGGCCAATGCCTTCTGCCTCTGTGTGCTCCGCCATAACGGGAATAAGTTACAATAAAAGTCCCCTCGACGCATTTCCGGTGGAGTGTAAATTTTTTTTTCCACAAAGCGGTTTCCTCAGGGCAATTTGTGAAGTGACAAGGGAACTGTGATCATAAGATTTTGATAATATTTTTACATTAACATTTAACATTAACATTACATTTAACATGAATAACACTTTCTTAATACCTTAAAGTCATAACATTTTATTTATTATAATATTCAAAGATTTTTTGTCTTTATAGTTTATTCTGACTGTATATATTTGTTTGTTTACACTTTTTAATGGTTGGATGGATATACAAACTGATATAAAATAACACACTTTTACATTTTATTTCTACTTTTATTTTGAAATTAATAGCTTTTCTCGGTTCCGGAAGTACACAAACGCTGTACATTCACGTTGTATTTCAGCAATGGACACCATACATGCTTGTTTCAAAGAGAAGATCGATGAAGTACTTTTACCAGGAGATGTGTTCTCATTCAGGTTTCCTGAATCTGGAAATGGTAGTATCAAAACCGAAAAGATAATATGTGGTCCAGGGCTCCGGAGAAACGGAGAGGAAGTTCAAGTGTGTAAAAGTGGAATTTTGCGCCATAAACAGCCAAATATGTACTGGATAGACTCTCAGCAGAGACGGGTGAGGAACTGGACTCACACCAGTACACCCATAGTTTATGCTCACTTATCATTTTAGCTCAGCTAATGTTTGTTCTGTTGGAAATTACATTTTCTTATTTTATTTATTTATTTTTAAGTATGTTTATTGAATGACCATTATCACATGTCACTTTATTTTTTTTTTAATTTCTTTATCACGTTATCACTTTCTAAATTAAAGTTATCAATAAATATAAAAATAATAAAGTTTTATAAAATATAATACATTTTCCCAAAAGTAAGTTGTCACTCTAAATACAGCTAAAGTAAAGCTAAATAATTCTGTGAATCCTTATTTCTTTCAGTATGTACCAGCCAAAGGTGAAAGTGTGATTGGCATCGTGACTGCAAAGTCTGGAGATGTCTTCAAAGTGGATGTGGGAGGAAGTGAACAGGCTTCTCTTTCATACCTGGCATTTGAGGGCGCAACCAAGAGGAACAGACCTAATGTGCAGGTACTTTCTCATAAATTTTGAACGCTCACTTCATATTGTTATTTCTTTAAGAGCACTGTTTATGTTGTATAATGAATGTACACAATGATATTGTGTGGTTTTGTTCTGCAGGTTGGAGATCTGGTATATGGTCAGTTCACAATTGCCAACAAAGATATGGAGCCCGAGTTGGTTTGTATAGACAGCTGTGGCAGAGCCAATGGGATGGGGGTGTTTGGAGCTGACGGGCTGCTCTTTAAAGTGTCACTGGGACTTGTGCGAAGGTTTGTGATTTGTCCATGTGATACAGCTTAGAAGTCTATATACTTCCTAGAATAATTTAAAAAGCAAGACACCTCAGGTAAATAGGGCAAAAATCTAATTTAGCGAATATATTACAGACTAAAGTATTTAAAAAGACTATACAAGTTGATGGGTATAAGGTCACAATTACATTTTTTAGTATTACAAGCTTGCGAAATGCTGTTCAAATCTGAACTAATTTGCATAAATCTGAACACTGAGTAAAGGTTTGCAATTCTTTATTTACATATTTGAGTCAAAGGATTTTTGATATCTCATTTTAAACCTCAACAAATCAGAAAATCAACAGCCAGAAATAAATTATGTTTTCACCATGTCTGTAAAAAATATAAATGTAATAAAATATAATATTTTATATTTCAATTTAAGTATTTTGAGAAAAAAACTATAGTAATTTAAATTACACATGTAAACAGATACAATGCAATAACGGTATTTTCAAAAATCTCAAAATTGACCAGTGCATGAAATGTTTTTGCCTGTAGCATCTTGCCTACAAAGCTGAAGTAAAGAATATGGTGTTGTTTTTTTCCATCAGGCTTCTGTCTCCTCAGAGTGAAATAATAAAGGATCTGGAGAAGATTTTTCCCTTTGAGCTGGTTGTTGGGATGAATGGTAGAGTGTGGGTGAAAGCAAAGACTGTTCAGCAGACACTGATAGTGACCAATCTTCTGGAGACATGTGAGAACATGTCCTCACAACAGAGACAGACACTGTTTAAGAGAGTAGCAGAAGGCTCCCTCTAAAGGACATCTGAAATACTACATTTCCCACAATACACCAAAATTACACATCATCAGTTTTCAGATATTCAAAGCCTCTGAAAAAGGTTAGAAAGAACTAATGTCCTACACTGGACATCACTTGTATTTCCAGTTTTGAAAACAAAATGTTGTGGAAAAGAAAAGCAGTCACCATTTGCCTTTAAATAAATCAACAGCGTTTTTGTTTTCTGCCTTTTTTTAAAATACACTTTTCTATGAGTACATTTGTATGAATAAAACCCTTGTGAAACAGTGAATGCAAACTGATTTTAGTTGTAGTGATTTTCTTATTAACTACTTTTTGTGTTGTTTGTGTCCAGAAGGGGGCACTGTTTGTCCAGTTTCTTTCACTGGATTGAAGTTTTGAAAGTTGCAGGAAATGATTTAAGATGTTTGGATAAGACACATGCAATGACTGTAACCAGCATCATTTTATATCCAGTTATTGAGAAAAACTTCCTTTTTTGTTTTACAGGCATGTGGTGCATTAATCATTGTTCTACAGCAAGCCTAATGCATCACTATTAAATAGGTAGTTGTAAAGTTGTTGATTACTTTACGATTTACAACACATATATAGTTTTACAAATCCTTGTAAATCACCTGTTCTTTGCAACTTTTGCACAAAACTAGCCATTAAATGTTACATAATGGCTAAAACTGGAATTTTACACTACCTTTCAAAAGTTATCAGAGGGGTCAGTATTTTTTTGTTTTTGTATAGATGCATCCTTCATTTTGTGGTCACGAAGGATGCATCTGTTTGATCAAAAATATAGTTAAAAGCATATATGTTTAATTTTAATAAAATGTTATTTGTTTCTGTGATGACTGAACAACAGAACATTCAGCATTTATTGAAATAGCAAATATATAAATAAATGGACATATTGACATCATTGAAATGATGTATTGATTGTCAGTAGTTTAGTGGTTATTATACAAAAATATTTTACAGCTGAAAGCCGTGACCAATCATATGTAGTATGTTAGAGAGCTGTTTAATATTATTGTTTATTTAGACTAAGCAATTATAGTTTGATTAGTTGAAGCTCCTCAGCCAGATGCAGTTTGATTCTGGCCAAGTTAACATTGAGTTCCCATGGGCTCTGACTCTGAATTCTTGTAAATGAAAGTGAAATTTGCATGAAGATGCTGATCAGCATGGAAAGATGTGTCTGGGCACGTTTTCCTCATTGAATGACTGATGTATGCAGACGAGTGTCCAAGACAGTACCAGGGGCATGGAAGTTTTGAGTCACCGCAAGAACAATGTATTTGAGCTCTTATTCTACTCAAACCAAATCTGCCTCACATTAGAAGTGCAAACCACAAACCCCGTAGCTGTTTTTCAATAGTAATTAAGGAGCTAAGCTTTTAATGATGCAGGAGAGGTGCATTTTTTGCAACTGATTGGTAAAATCACAACACAATGATGCATAATCATGTCTTGAATGAAATGTGAATCTCTCGGCTATTGATTTCTCCAAAGACTAACCATGGAGTCTAACGAGATGGGCCCTTGCCCTATAAAGCGCTTACAAATGTTGAGTTTGTTATTTACAAGAAACATAGCCTCATGTGAACCATGCCTCAAACAAAAGAAATCTCATAACAGCTAAAAATTAAGAATTGTTGCATAATGCTGGGAAGGATTAGGAGTATTTCTGAAAGCTTTCTTGTCCTCGGTAAGACAAATATGTCTATAAATGGAGAGAGTTTCTACGAAGCCACCTTATTGGGACAAAAGCCCTCCCTACAACTACTTTAACTCTACCCTATACTTTATTTTCAACTTTCTGATTATATCTTAAATATTTATATATATTTAAAAAAAAAATTCTGATGTGATGTGATTTGAAATTTGAAAAGCGTTCACCAAAAGAGAAAAGTTCTCCAAAATGTCTTTTCGATCGCATCTAAATGAGTATGACAAATATTTTACCATCTTCACCACTGGAGCTGATGACAGTCAACGTCTTTTGTAATGTTGACTAGCATAATCCTACGTTGTTGGGTGGAGTTAGTGTAAATAGCCTCTGCTAACAAGGCGGGCTATTTGCATTTAGTGGTAATAAACACTCCCTTAAGGGTCAAATAAGGATAAGATATAGGCTGTAACTCTAAAAAACTCTATATAGAACATATAGAAAATGTGTTGTGCCCTTAGGTCTTGATTTTCTACTAAATAACGTTCATGGTCTATGAAAAAGAAACAGCATTCAAGTTTCAAGTGATATAAGGTTAAGTACAGTAGGTGAAAAAACGTAAATTTTTGGATGCACTAGATTATTCCAGGGAAAGAGTTAGATGTGCAGGACACATCAGTCTAGGTGAGAGACTGCAAACGTTTCGCTCTTTCTCCGTCTGCCACTGTCTTCTGTGTCTGCATATTCCATGAATGTGCGTTTAATGCTTCTCCCGGGGCCTGAGCCCATGAGCAGCACTGAATCATGGGCCGTGCATTCGGTGCCAACGAAAATAATCCCTGCCGAGGAAGGAGCATTAGCCAAATGCTCTCTCACAAGAAGAGAAAACTCCGCGAAGTCTTAAATAACAAACACAAGCTTGACACTGACGACCCTGTTGTCTGAATGGACGGTGGCTCTCTGTGCAGAGTCTGATTCTGAATACTGACCTTTAGTGCATCGAAATCACAGTCATTAGCTAGACTCGATTTAACTGCAGGAAACCTCCCTGTTCCCTTAAAACTGCTTACATTCAGCGAATATATGCAATATATTCTGTACGAGCCAGAGGAGCACTATTACCTGCAGAACATCCTCCCTCCGCTCCCAAAAGCTGCCGTCATGCTTTAGCTGGACATTTGCCTGCACAAGCTACAACTGCACAGCCTCAGTTGTATTCAGTGGTCATATGCTTTCCAGAATCATTCTTCATTTTCCTCTTCACCCTCCTCCTCACCTAGCTCCCTGCTTGCTATAGTCTTCTACATTCATCTGTAAAGTTAGAGAAAAGCACAAACAGATGTCCCTCAACAAATTGGATACATCTCTGCTTCTCATTAGCTCTTACAAGGTTGGCTGGATCAAAGTCAGTTTGGCCTCTGCTTTTACTGTTCTGCCAAACTCAGGAGGAGCAAATCTAAGCATGAGGAACTGATGTAGATTGTGTGGTTGATACACAAACCCTGGAATTTCCAATAATTATCTTTACATACTATATAATAATACAGGATTTTGTCGTTATGTTTTTAGAGAACTTGACAAGCTAAGCGAGCTTGAATATATCACAAAAGTAAATGAGCTGGTTTATTTGTCTTAACTTGTGGGGAGATAGCATGAGAGATTTCTCATTCAAATGTTTTCAGTACGTTAGAGTTAGGTTCCAAAAATGGGAACTTTCAGGGTATGCAACTTGCTGAACTTCTCCAGAGTAGGTTATGTTTCAGGGTTAGTTTACTTCAGAGCTATCAGCGTATGTGTGAGTGTTCTACTGATGAGACTCGAGAGGGCGTGACAGATTGCACACAATATTATATACAGTACATATAGTTGTATGATATGTAATATATTATTCTAATATGAGTGTTATTATAATATTATTTAATTATTTAATATAATATATTTATTGGCATATAGAATAGAAAAATTATTGCAAATTAAGAATGCGTTAAGCATGTAAATGACCTTTGAACTGAAGAAGATGAAGAAGAAGAAACAGCAGCATGGCACGTTTAGAGTCAGTTTCCATAGAGACTCGTCAACCCGTTGTTCTGTTGAGAATATATTGCGCGTTCATAAAGGAACATACTCTGTGCTGAGTGAACTTACTCCCAGATGCGTTTTTGGAACCAGCATACCTCGAGTACACAAGGTTTGGGTTGATCAACTGAGAGTTCAGGGTTTAGCAGATGGTAAATTAACCTTGCTTTCTGGAACGACATCCTGGCCTCGTCCGTGTCCAGCTATTTTTGTTTGTTTTGCTGCTTGATTTAGAAAATTGAAAAGTCATCAAACACACCTGCCTGAAAGTTTCAAGTATGCCTAGTAAGACCTTAATTAGCTGCTTCAGGTGTGTTTGAGTAAGGTTGGAGCTAAACTCTACAGACATATTTTGACATTTTTATAACTACCAAAAACGTAAAGTTGTATAAACCACACAACAGTGAGAGAATAGCAAATCTCTTCAACAAAGAAATAAATACAGGCTTGAAATTATTCCTTTAGAATTAACATTCCTTCATTTTGCTATTCATGTCAATCATCCTCTGGCAAATCTGTGACTTATTATTATAGCCTACTGTGTTTCTGTTGACTGATGCAATTATTGCGGTTTGGAAGGGTGTTGTCTACATAAAACATTACTGCTGGTGTGGTTTGTTGGTTTCTGTTTATTGACATCGGTGAGAGAGGTTCCTGTACTGGTGCTCTGACACTGCGTAAGCTTCCTTGTTGCATTTTTGTTCCCTGAATCAGGATTCAGTCTGCCTGGAACTCAGACAGGACATGTGGGTGTCAGAGACCTCTGTATTTTAGGACATGACAGCCAGGTGGGTCTTAGTTTCCTGCAGCAGACATTCAAGGTCAACTCACTTCCACACAGGAAATGAAATGCCTACTCATAGTCTGTTTATACAAGCATAGTTGATGTCATTGTAAATTTCAGGGGCACATGAACACTTAGTGATAACTTGATCATATTTGATCGATTAAAATAGTGTGTTTGGCTTGCTGTCCAGGGGAGCGAGCCGAGAGCTCGGTGGGGTTTCAGCCCTCAACTGCGAGGGTCTGTCAGAGCTCAGTGTCTGGCTCGCTCGAACCACGCTATTTATTTTCCACATCTTCACAGCAATAACATCAGGCATTTAGGGTAACAAGCAAGAAACACCACAAATTATATTTTCTCTTCATACCAACACAGTTGTTCGTGAAATTTACCAGACCAGTCTGGTCCAGAGTGCAAAATGTGTGTGTATGTGTGTGTGAAGGTGATTCTTGAGTGGTTTATATCAGGACACCTTGACAGGATAATGATCAAAACAAATGTGATTAAACAAAACAAAAATATTTAATCATCCCCACACACCTGTATTTGAACACTAGATGGATAATCAGTCTTAAACAGCCTATTTGTTTACTGTTACAAATAAAAACATTCTATAAATAGCTAACTGTAATATTACCACGTGGCTTATGTATTTTATCACAGTTATATTTTATAATGATAAAGCAAATGTTAATAATTCAAATGAGTTAACAGTGCTTTTATTATCATTACTGTACAGAGACTGTATTGGAGGTGATGAGCAGTGCCTGGTTTTCTCCACACATACCGATTAGAATTAAGGCCAAAAAGTTCTATCTTGGTCTCATCAGACCAGAAAATCTAATTTCTCAACATCTTGTTTTTTTAGCAAACTCCATGCAGGCTTTCATGTGTCTTGCACTGAGGAGAGGCTTCCCTGCCATAAAGCCCCGACTGGTGGAGGGCTGCAGTGATGGTTGACTTTCTACAACTTTCTCCCATCTCCCGACTGCATCTCAACAATTCTGTGGTGTGCTGTGTTTACATTACAAAAAGAACTTAAATGATTTTAGCAAATGGATGCAATACAACAGAGTGAAAACTTTCTGTACCCACTGTATATAAGGTTTCTGGATCTTGTGGGCTGCAACGAGACGCTCCTCATATCATGACAGTGGTACACATTGAATTTGTCATTAAGTTTTAATATTATGTCAGTTTATTTTATTACAGTGTCATGAATACTTTTCTTGATCTCAAGTACAGTGGTACAAACTGAACTTGTCATTAAAATGTCATGAAGTGTCAACAAATAAATACATACAGGTTTGAAACTGCTGGGTGAGAAAACGTTGACAGAATTTTCAACTATTCCTTTAATCGTCTTTTTGAAAATTCTTTAGATTTTAGGGTGAAATATGAGCCACATGTGTTCTTGACAGGTCAGTCTCAGGCCATGCTGAGGCTGTTAAAAACATGGTCATTAATCTCGTCTTGCTGGTTTCTGTGCACTGAGGTGATCTGAGAGTCTCTGGCCAGTTTGTTCACCAGGAAACAAGCTGGTCTCTCCTGGGCGTGGCAGTGCTTGCGCAAACAGTGTTCTAATTCCCACTTCATTCGTCCCAGGTCCTTAAGAATCCCACAGTTCATTTATCTTGAATAGTTAACCAGACCAGCTGGGGATTGTACAGAAAAGTTCTACACCTGTGATCATTGTTAAGCTAGAACAACCTAGAATTAAACACACTAATGAAATGGAGTGGCTTTTAACTTCAAATTCACTTTTATAGACTATTATTATAATAGAATATTGTAACAAAGGTCTAAAGATGCAAAAATGTGTGTACAGTGACTAGTGTAGTACATCATGCAAACAGCAGTAAGATAAAGTGTATTTATCTTTCCATTTATTCTTTTATGCTATACCTAGAAAAAAAACAAAAACAACCATTATCTCCGAGGTGAGATCGTAAGATTTACTGGTTTGAGTTTATGGAAAGTTACAATAGCGTATATAACTTTATACACTAACTTTATATTATGCTGAAAAGGAAATGAATGGCCTATGGCCAAACATGTCATGTCTTTTATGTCAAGTCACAGAACACAAGCAGATGCAAATCAGATGCAGTTTAATTATTTAAATTCCACAATTTCAAATTTCTATTCATTGTTCACTGCATTACACTTAAGTAAAAGGAACATCAAAAATAGAAAACAAATTAGTTTTCAAATTAAACAAAGAATTTTAAAAGAAAATTAAAACTCGAAAATGAAGTGAATTATTTGCTGGCTCACAAACACCATTGTCTAAACAAACTGAAACCTCGCTTTAACTGACCTAAGAGGAAAAAAAGGCTAAGATTATTTGCCAAAGCATTTGGTTTGAGAGACAGCATTAGCCGCTTATGCCTTGCGAGTGCTGTGCCGTGTGGAGAGGTAGTTTTCTTTCCTGGTGCGAAGGACTTTTTATAAGGCACTGGAGAGTTTTTTTAAGCTGGAAAGAAAATCTATGGGTCTTCTGGGCTGCTCGGCACAGAGGAAAAATGTGGCTGTGCAACTTAAACATTCTGTACATTGGGTACAGGCTGTTAGTCGCAATCTTGAAAAGCACTTGAGTAAAACAGCTGACATACATTCATTTGCTTCGTCTGCATTTCAGAGTTGAAAGTCATTTTTGGTTTCCACAATAACAGGTTTTCTTTGTTCAAAAGAATTTCAGAGGAGACCAGGACATATGAGCGAGAAAAAAAACAAACAAATATCAACAGGTCAATTCAGCAAAGTTCTCAATGGCTTCATGTTTTCATTACAGTAGAGAGCTTGAATATTCTTGTGCCCTTAATAACCAGCATAGATCTGAGAAATTTACAATGCAATAAAGGACCAAGCATATTTGAAAGCTTGACCTGATAATGCTGCATTTGACTGGATAGATCAGCAATCAATAAAAAATTAAAAATACGATAACACACCAAACAGAAGGAAGGAAATTAATGTCTTTTAAGATGCAAGGCTGCCACTTTGGTGTTCCAGCAAACATAATAATGGTCCAATACGCATCTAGCACTTCAGTATAAAAACCAATACATTCAGACATCTCACCCCTAACAGAGAGATATCATTTAAAAGGCTCTGTAAAGTACAAATAACCTGGTACAGCAACAAGATAATGAGATGCAAGTCATAATAAAAGTAAACAAAAATAAGACAGCCCAAAAATGCCAATTTGCTGGTATATGATTATAGACTATTCACAGCCCTTGATTGGTTTACCCCCGATTTTTTTTTGCATTGCTTAGCTTGCTGATTAACAAAATCGATCCTTAAAAAATATTTGCTTTCAGTCACACCAACTAAATAATTCCATACACAGCAACTCGCATACTTTGTCCCACCACAAGAACATTTTCATCAGCAATTCAGATCACTTTTAACACAATGCTTTCATCGAATGGCTCATAATATAGTCTTTTTCCTCAGCAGAAGTGTCTGAGACAGAACAAGTTTGGCTTGTTGTCTCAAGGACAACCTGAAACCCTTGTGGGTCTCCTTTAGCAGCCAAACAGTTCTGATTTACTGGGCAAAAGGAGTCCAGACCCCTGTGTTCACCATCACTTGTGCAAAGATGGCAAAACAGTTCTTACAAGTCTTTTTTTTTTTTTTAAATATAGAATCCATTTAGAATGATCTATTTTGACTTGATATATGAAGGCACATTTGGTTTTGCACAGCCATGACTGCGGTTTCATATAGTGTTTTTCCCCCACTGGTCTCATTGGACTCATGGTTTTCCCACATCCACTGTGATTTTGGTGAATAGCTGGTCTTTCTCAATTTTAATAACGTTATATGTTAATGAATTGATCCCATCCCTTGCCATTGTTTCCCTTGTGTGGGCTATTCGGTCAAACCTGTGAGAAGAAAATGACATAATTAACATTACTCAAAGCAGGACTGTTTATGACCTTGTACATAAAGTAAACCAACTTAATTATTATTATTTTTTAATAGTTAAACAAATCTGGCACACCGTCGAATTCAATTCAGTGTATACACTAGATAACAAATATACTTTTTCTTCCATGTAAAATCTTTTAAATAAGGCAACTTATTGAGATCCTAAAGCTGTAATAAATTCAATTACCTCTGGGGATTGGGGTCATTTTGTTTGTCTCGCTCGTGGCGGATCATTCTACATCTTCCAATGACCCCGTCAGGCCTTGATATAGACATCCCTTTAGAGGAAACCCTGTGGGGAAAAAAAGAAGACATTTTGAGACAATTTTAGGTGAACTGTCCCCTTGAAATAATCAATAAGCTACCAGGAGACAGGCCAGTACATCAGGAGACGTAGAGGAGGCCGTAGGAGGGCAACAACCAAAACCAAATTCAGACTTCCATGGGTTAATACATTTTTGTGTGATTTCGTTGTCGGCTTATTATTTAATAAGAATATTTCATTCATTTAGATCTAGGATGTGTTATTCTAGTGTTCCCTTTATTTTTTTGAGCAGTGTACATTACCCATGATGCTGTATAGACAGGGGTGGACATATTTATCCATTTACAACTTTAAGTAAATAATTAATCAGCCTGAGCTGTTCTATAGCCATTTTAGGCTACGGCTTTTTTTTTGGATCACAAAAGAAGCCATTGTAAAAAAAAAAAAACAACAACAACAATAATAATAATAATAATAAAAAAATGTATGCACTTGTCCATCTAATGAATTGTAAACTTTAATAATTTTATGATTGAAAAAAGGTTTTACTTGACATAATATGTTTTCTGGAAAGTTGCCATAGTGTTGTGGAGGGTTGCTAGGTAGCATTCTTTCACATGTCGTTTTAGCTGATAGTCAAAAGCCTTAAAGTGATGGCTCACACAAAAATGCTGTCATTTTACATTATCCATGTCTATAGCACAAACAGTGCAAAACCCATTTTAGTCCAACAAGTTCAACATTTAAGTGTAGGGGGTTTGTTCAGACTGCAACATCACACACTATTCTTTATCATTCTAAAAAATAAAAAGCAGTTTCCTGCTCTGTCATTTTTTTTCTGTTTCCTGAGTGCTCAACAGGAAAAACAAGGCTGTAGCTGTTTCCCAATTTCCCTATTTCCCAATTTAGTGTAACACTGCACTATACTTTAAAGAACAGTCGTAAGCCCCCAACCCCTCCTGACAAGTTAATGATAAGAAGTTTTATCTGCCATGTCCTTCTGTTGGCAGAATGCTGTTTATCTCCAAACTGTTAAGTACATAGAACCAGGGCATTTCAGTAATACTATGCTATTAAATTCAACTACATTACAGTTCAAATGTTTGAGGTTGATAAGAATTTTAAAATATTTTGAATGGTTTTAAACTTCCCTCTTCTGCTCATCAAGGCTGCATTTATTTAAGAACACATTAAAAACATTCATATTTTGAACTTCCATTTTTATTTTTTTACATTTTAAATATTTAAAATGTTGTTACAGCTGAATTTTCAGCATCATTACTTCATTCTTCAGAGTAACATGATCTATCAGAAAAGAGAGCTTTTTCTCATTTTGCCCCCAAACTCCGGAATAGCCTTACTGATAGCGTTCGGAAACACTCTCTCTCTCTCTCTCTCTCGGTTTAAACCTACATTAAAAGACGCATCTCTTTAGCCAAGCATTCATTTAATGCATCTCATAATCTTGTACTGCACTTATATCTCATCAAACGCTAAAACTGCACTCACGGTGACCCGAGTTGAATGTGTGTATGTGCTCTGTATCACATGCTTCAGACTTCTGATTTTTCAGGGCTATGCTGACAGCACAGCAACAGGAAGTGTGACGCTTAAAATGGAACCCTCAGCTGAATTTATGTTTCCGTTTTTTGCTGGATCAGAGGTTTCCTATGTTAACTGAACTAGAAGAGCTGTGCAGCATGAAAACACATAAAACAGTTTCTTTTTTCAATGTAAAGGTGTGTTCGTATACGGGTGTGTGTAAAAATAAATACAAGTCGTTTCTCACTATGATTTGTTGGCATTATTTTCTCACCCTCATAATGTTCCAAACTTGCTTGCCGTTATTTTCAGTGAGCAATGATGTTTGACATTGCTGCCCCAAAAAAGCCTATATCTCAAA
Source organism: Enteromius radiatus (assembly GCA_032357445.1). Classification (NCBI taxonomy): domain Eukaryota; kingdom Metazoa; phylum Chordata; class Actinopteri; order Cypriniformes; family Cyprinidae; genus Enteromius; species Enteromius radiatus. Next base: position 7,997,623 of record JAUCMS010000024.1, read on the forward strand.
ATTCAGAGGTTTTTTTAAGTTTATATAAGAGGAGAAAGTCTGAATTGTGAGATAAAAAGTGACAATTATTATTAATCCAAAAGTTGTGGTATGCTGTACAATCTTTTACAAGTTCCCCCGACCTGTTAAATATGTCATCATCTTCTCCTCCCCAGCCCCAGTAGTTGTTTGGAAAGCCGTTGATCTTCAAATACTGCTCCTTGCTCAGGGATGACACGCCACCAAAGTACTGCACATATGGTAACCTGTTAGAAACGGAAAGAGAGAGAGAAAAACACTGAGGAACAGTTTCGTGTTGGGTGGCAGTTGCTACGTCAGGTGCAGAAGTAGTGCATATAGCTTGATTTTTCTCTGCAGGGAACTAATGAGAAGTGTCAAGGGGCTGAACTTGAACCTATAAACATCTGCTGCCTCTGTGTTTTGCTGTAAGCCAGGTCTTGTAAATTATTAGGTGGTGTCACTCTGACTAACCCAAACGTGTGATGGTTGATAGCAATAGTTGGCTATCAGGAAACATGTATAGCAGTTTAACTCATCCAGTGAGAGATACTTTTTTCACCAAACTAAGATGATGTATGAAATAAAATGATTTATTCACAATGAAACAATTAATTAATACTAATTAACTTCTAAAAATTAATAGCAGGAACATTTCAAATTAAATAGGAAAAATTGTAAAATATTTACATATTTAATTTTCTATTTTCTATTATTGTATAATAATACTACACATATTTTAAGGTTTTCCTGAACTGTGAGAAGCTACAATAATATTGAAATGAAGTAGACTGTTGTTACTGCTTAGTAATGGTTACTAATCCACGGTTAAATACATTTTGGTCCTGACTCCTGACATTGAGAAGAAACATTCTTACGGCTTAAAACTGTCATTCAGCAGTTTTATTAATAAAACTATAGTAATATAAAAATGTCAACATGGGAGGAACACAGTAATTCGATACATTTCCTCACCGCCTTCGGAAAAAAAAAAGACTAAACCTGAAAGTCAGCATATAACAACAAGAACACTGTAAATGTTGCTTTACTTGAATTGCTAGCATTTGTTTCTCTGGCAACTCTTATAATACTAAAACAGTACTAAAATAATAGTATTTAATTAAATTACAAAAATATCAAAATTAAAATGACATTTTTACATTTGAAATAACTTATTTGTTAACCAGCATATGGACCCTTTTCACAAGACTGTGATGACTCGTCGGTCAATAGTAAATCGTTTGACTGCCGTTATCAAGCTGATTATGTATTCCAAATTATATTTAATCAGTATTAACCCAGCACATGTAAATAAAATATATATATATAATTTTCAGATGGGCTGTCCATTTAGAAACTGCCAAGTCACAGCCAGGTAAAGTGGATGTGCATTCAAATAACATTAGTAACACAAAAATGCAGGAAAGCAAGTGCATTTAAATACAATTCAAATTCAAACACAGGGCAATTATAGAGGGAAGCATGCAAATGCATAATTTTTCCAATCAACATTGTCATCATTATCTTTGATTGTTATTTTGCTTACAACATACATTTCAGTTTCTACATAATCGTCTCTAGACAAATGTGTCTCTGTTTGAAATTAATGAGCAAACACTATCCTACATCAGGTTCTGGCCCGCTCTCGTCTGACGTTCTTCCGCATGGTAACTATTGAAAATTACAAATTACATCCAGATGCTTTTGAAGTTCTGTGGGAAAAAAAGCCACCCAGCTTTTGCGGCCCATGCTAGCAGTGAACGGTGCAAAGACTTTATAAAAAAAAAAAAAAACCTTCCAAAAGAGCAACACAACTGCTTGAGTGTGAGAGTTTAAAACCTAACCTTTATCATTTCCTCATTACTCACTGTAAATACAAAAGGACACATGTGAACGCACACACGCCTTCCCATACATCATACTCATGTTACACAGAGCTTGTCGCTCGAGGTCACTGGGACAAGACTCTCCAACAAACTATAGTTTCATTTCAGGTAGACAGTTCAGCTCTTAATAGGCCATAATGGGAATCATGTGTGACGTTGCTAGAATATTCACATCCAAGTACTGCTACTTTATTTTTTTTTTGTCTAAAGTGACTCGCTTATTACAGGTCAAAGTCTCAACCTAAGGTTTAAGGATATTCTGGATTAAATATGACCTGGTTAAATCAACAGCATCTGAGGCCTGTTGTGGATTACTAATGAAAAAAAAGTCGACTTGTTCCTCCATAAACATTAAAGATAAAACACATTTAGAGCAATTTAACCCAAAATATTCAAAACTAAAACCATAGACCAACCACTGTCCCATCCAATGCTCCATCTCAATAACCATTACAGACAATGACAGTAAAGATTACAGCAACTCTTACCAGAGAAATTACCTCAGGTAATGCTAATCCCTTTACGCATGCAAATATGTATGTAAACATTAAACAAATAAGTGTGTTTTTTTAAACACTGCTAAGTGTGTGCGCATTTGGATGGGTTAAATGCAGAGCACAAACTCCTAGTACCTGGCCACATGTCATGTTTTCTTTTTAAAAGTAGTGTTCACCATGCAGTTCAAAGCCACAAAACTTCTTAAATGTCACTTTTGATTAGGGGTGTCCCCCAAGTATTTTTACAGTCGAATCTGAATTTTCAAATCATGCCAATAGTCGACTGATAGTTGATTTTATATTAAAGTCTATGCTAATTTTTGAAAACTCCAATAAATTAACTAATTAACTCAATCATCTAACTGAATTTATGTATTTTTATGTGAAACTCGATGTTTTGCATCAGTACAAACATAAACGGCTTGACTACGGCTTGTTTACACCTGGTTACTGTGGGGTTTTTTGTGATCGGTTATTTATGGAATTTGTTAAAACTCTTATATTTACACCTGGCCACAAAAAGGTGTCCCTGCAAAACTGCTATAAATCCTATTTTCAGTGTGCACACTATATGCAAATTTAAGTAAAGTTCACACTAAATGAAAACAACCCTTCCTCACTTTTTTTTAACACCTTGGGAGGATTCAAATTTACATAAGCAGTTTCAACACCCAGATGCATTTGCACATGTGTACTTGTTATCTATAGAAATATAAATATATTTAGGCTGGTGGCTGAAAATATGACATTAAGCCACGACATGAGACGGTCCACAAAAACCAGTAATACCTGAATCCAAACTTGTCCATAGACACAGACAGATGCCTGGGCTGATTATAGCACTTGTAGAAGTTGCGGTCATCCATTGGAATGAGGTCCACGTCGCTGAAGACAAAACAATTGTAGTCATACTCCTTCAGAGCCTCAGCGTAACCAATGTTGAGGAGTTTGGCACGGTTGAACGTATCCTCGCCATCCTGTCATTAAGCAAAGAGAGAGAGAATGAGAAGATGATACAAAGCTGAAAAATACACATTTTAAACAAATGAAATTGAAACTTACGAAAGGATGGTGAAAGAAATGTGTTATAATGTCTATAATGCAGCTGAAAAATACACATTTTAAACATATGAAATTGAAACTTATGAAAGGATTGTGGGCAGAATGACATTTTGTGCCACAAAAATGAAACAAGTCTTTGCTAGAGCTGGCGTGTATGTTTAAACTGATTAAATCAGATCACTTGTGCTTGCTGTATGAGAGGACATTACTGCTATCTGTTCAATCTTTCACAGCATGGTTGGCAGTGGGCAGGAGAAAAGACCACAGACAAACACAGAACATCCGTAACATAACACAGACAACACAGATTTAAAAATGTTATTATTAAACAACGTAATTGCCCATTATTAGTATTTGGTCAGAAAATATATTTTAATATTTTAATATTTATATTTATCTAATTTGTTGCAAACTTCCTACTAGTTTAACAAGAATAAAAACTTTCTACTATGTAAAAACTATGTTTAAATCTTTTTGTTTGTGGAAGCTGATGAGAATTTCACAATTTCCACACATTTTTTTTCTTTTACAAAAAAGGATCATGGTAGTGTCTGGCAAAATATGCTAGTTATTGTTACTACGATAAAGCTAAAGTGGTATTATGTGGTATTTGCCACCACTGCCAAAATCTTCTGTGGCTGATGTAATTCCAATTATAAATTTTTATTTTACAGCAGGGTTTCCTAAACTGGGGTTTGCAAATTGATGACAAAAATCATCTAATTATATTATAAAATCCAAAATTAAAAAATATATATATATATATATATATATATATATATATATAAAAGAACTGTGAGAATGACTAAATTACTGAAATATTAATTCAAGGGTAAATATTTGTGGTCAAAAGGGTTTGGCTGAGAAAAAAGTTTGGGAAGCCCTGTTTCGCAGTAATAAAATGTTTCTTTCTGTTTTCAGTGGTGGAATCTATGGTTACCATGGTACAGTTTTGCATAAAAGAATTTGGAAAGACCAGATTTGGCATTCCAAAGTTTCCAACTGTCATTAAAATCTTTCTTCTGGCTTTGGGCCTTTTTCTCATGAATAATGGATGCGCTCCCTATCTGGTGCCCACCTTTTCTACCTCTGAAGAGCATCAAGGCACCACTTGAGCTTGCACAATGAAATCTAATGACGATGGAGCCTCAGGAGCCCAGAGCTATCTGTTAACCCCTTTGCACCCGACAAAGAGCAATCCTCTCTTTCATAACACACAGCAAACTCAAACAAGCTGCCCTGAAAGAACTGAGGTGCGCTTGTTCTAGTGGAGCAGACGACATCCGTGATTGATTCAGAAGATGTGGCCTGCGCATTCAGAGCGAGACTTGGCTTTAAAAAACCAGATCGTCTTGTTCTATGGCCATCTTTTGAGTTGACATAAAGCAGAGTTCTCACATGTCAACAACCAGATCTGATCGTCGGCTTGCAATGTGTCACTGGAGGTTTCATTCACATTTTAGGGAGTTTAAAAAAAAAGTAGACAAAAGGATTAAGACCCCTGAGGAATCAAAACACAAAGAACTGAAAGTGAAGAAGAGCTTCGTTGTTTATATATTATAGGACAGATGCAACAGCACAGATAGATGCAAACTTCTGAAAATAGGACAGCGGAGAAATAAATAAAGCTAATCAAGAAAAAAAAAATCTTACTCATGTAACTTTATTTCATCATTTCCTTGGGTTTAACAGAAATATTAGCAGAATATGTCATAAGGGTGAGTAAAGGGTGGATTACTTTCCAACAGTAAATAAATACATCACTTTTAAAAAGTCACAAGGCTTATGAAAAGATTAGATAAAGTGATTGAATTACACTTTTGTAAAACAAATGATAGCTATTTTTGTCATCCTTGAGAAAATGAGGAACTTGAGAATGTGAGAGACAGAGGGCAGAGAAAGAGAGAGAAAATAAGGAAGGAAATAGTAACCGAATAATATAGAAAACAGATAATCAAGAATCCAACATTACCATTTGTCAGACGCAGCCAGTGAAGCGTAGTGTGATTGGCCAGACAAAGAGCAAGCAGACGTCTCACCTTTTCCAAAGCGCAAGGGCCTCTGATGCACATTAAAAGGTGTTCGGTTTGAACGGGAAGAAGGAAAGGAATGTGGGATGGAAGGGTGAAAAAATAAATGCAAGGTGCAGAGAAAAGAAGGGGGTGGCAAAGAGAGCAAGAGAATAATTAGTAGGAACGATCAAGTAACACTTTAGAGAAGACACAATTAGAGTAGACTGCTGACAGGTCCAAGAGCTTCTTGGCGAGCACATTTGGATGCTTTTAGTGCAAAGCCGCACAGAACGATACACATTAGTCTTTTCGTTTACTTGGAAAATTCCCAAACCACTGATAACTGGCTGTTTGAAATGGATTCGATGAAGACATCTGTTCTCTGAGAATCCCAAATAAAGGAGAGACAAGAACTGCAGCACTGCGTCTCACCTCGTTCCAGTCTGTAATGTCATGGGCATTTACTGAATGACGACAACAGGCCGCTCAACTTTTTTTGAAAGGACGCCCAGCCTCAAACAGCAGCTGTCTCTACCACAGTCTTGGGAAACTACTGTGTAATGTACTTCGGTTTAGCACTGATTAGCTGTACTTTTTTTCTGATGGCGAGGAATAGCTTAAGAATTCCCAAACTTAAGGATGGTACAAGACAGCAAATGTTTAAGCCCATTGCAAAAACACTGTACAGTATCAGTTAACCAGTGTTAATTTTCCACACAAACATGCTTGTAATTATCGAACTCAACACAGCATCAAATCAGTATTCATGCATTACATCAATTAAAAGCAACACTTTAATGTTAAGATTCCATTTGTCAATAATATTTAATGCATTAACTAAAATGAAACTAACAATGAGCAATATTTGGTACAGTATTTATTTATTAATCTGTCTTCATGTCAGTTAAAAAAAAAAAAAAAAAAACAGCTGTTCATTATTAGTCCATATTAGCTCAGATTCACTAAAGATTTTAATAATATATCAGTTTAGGTTGGAATCAACATGAATTAATAAATTCCTTAAACTATTTTTCATTGTTAGTTTAAGTTAACTAATGTTCAAGGAAAACTCATTTTTTCCATATTCCACTATGTTCACATCCCTGAACTTGATACATATCTCTCTCATCTCAGTGTGTGCACTTCATGGTCTAGCATGTTAGCATGCCACTATGTTAGCGTTTAGCTTAGCTCCATTCATTCCTTAGGATCCAAACAGGTATGAATTAAGAAACCACCAAACACTTCCACTTTTCCCCTATTTAAAGACGGTTACATGACTAGTTACAGGAGTAAATATGGTAAGACAAAACAAAACGTGACGATTTTTTAAGTGGATAAGGGAAAAAAAAAAAACTTTATCATCACTCCTTCCCAGATAGCACACGTACGTCTGCAAGATGTCCGTTGAAGATTTCTTGATCTAAAAAAAAACATCTGCTGTCTAAAAACATCTGGTAGACATCTTACAGATTAGGGTTGTGCAATATGGTCATTTTTCATATTGTGAATTAATAACTATCGTCTTGACTATCGACAATATCTCTGACTATTGTCGATACACAATACTATCGCCTATCGGCACAACCCTATTAAAGATGTCAGTTTTACATTACATTCTAAATCATAAACATCTTAAAAGACATCTAATACACATCTAAAAGGGAATGTTCTAGAGACTTATTGCAGATGACCAAACACCCTAAACAATACATCTTGCAGATGTAAAATACAGACATCAAATACACATCTCAGAGATGTACGTGTGCTATCAGTGTTGGTTGTATTGAGGAAAAGGAGAGGAAGATATTACTGCGTCGATGATGAAGTGTTGCTTATTTTGTGTCACCATACTTACTCGTATAACTAGTCATGCAACATCTTTAAATAGGTAAAGTGTGTTTGGTGGTTTCTAAATTGCTAAGGAATGAATGGAGCTAAATTAAGCACTAATATAGTGCACGCAGGCACATATTAACTCATCTAACCTGAGGTAAGAACATAGTGGAATATGGAAAAACTGTGGATTTTTCCTTTAACAAATAGAACTTTATTAAAAGGTTATTGTAAAAAATTAATGGAAATGTATTTACCAAACAGATAATGGAAGTTGACATGTAAATAAAATGTATTTACTAAATTAAAAATGAAAATAAATAGATAATAAAATAATGGAGGTAATATGCATTCAATTAGAGGATATTAGCATTTGCTGTAGGACTGAAATTGATTGATGTGTCAAGTTGCTTTGGATAAAAGTGTCTGCCACAACAGTAAACGTAAATGGCACATTATTCTTAATGTAGAGATATCAAAATATTTTTATTTCTGTACACTATCAGTTAACCAGTGTTAATACATTTTTATTACAAGCATGTTTGTAATTGTGAACAACCATGTTTGTGAGCTACACCACTCAAAATCGTCAATGAAAGAGCAAAAGGGGACTTTGAGAAAAAGAGCTCACTTAGCAAAACACAAGCCAAACTTCATGCCCCAGCACGCCCCTCGTAACAGAGAGTTTACATTCCAGATAGCAAAAGGGAGTAGACAATGTATTAAAAAAGGAAGGATATTACAAAATCCAGCTTTTAGTAGGAACGTAATAATCACTGATAGCAAACATTAATCTCAAATGTTTCAAGACACAGTAAACTTATAACTGACAAGTGCATTTAAATAAAGTCAAGCAGACGCTGATGTTTGCTTTGGTTTATGTGAACCATAAAATTACATCTCTAAACAAAACTTTGCATGGTTACGTCAATCTAATCTATTACACTTGCATCACATGAGGCTTCAATTTAAGAGGAAACAAATTCCTAGCTCAATAACCAAGCACAGCTATTTAACCTCTAACTCAATGATAACAACAAAGTGCACCACAGGTCTTTGAACCCTTCCGCAATTGCAGATTAAGAACTGGAAGGTCAAAGATTGCAAAAATTTTATTGCACTGACAAACCTGGTTGACAACATAGATGCCATAGTCTAATTGCTGGCGCTGTAGGATGGGGTGTAGATAGTACAGCCAGTATTTCAGGTGATCTTCCCGGTGCCTGAAGGGGATGATGATGGCCACCTTCTGCTGGGCAATGCATTCTGTGGGTTTAAAGCGTCCGCCGGGCTGTAACGCTGGGTTCTCTGACCTCACCAGGTCTAAGGTGACCGGGTCGGAAAACTCAACCCGAAGTGGACCCACTAGAAGAACCAAAACACAAATGATGTGCTTTATAATAGAGACTTAAAATGTAAAAGCAAAATACTCCAGACTATTAAAACCAACCAGGTGCTACTTTGCATCTTGAAGTAAACTATATCTCCTTAGAGAACTCATTATTATTCAACGCACTAAGGTGTATCCAATTACATTATCATACTACTGTTGCTACAAGCACCAGTGTCGATTTTGCCTGACAAAAGAAAAAGATAACAGTGTAACACAAAGCTTCTCAGCCAATTTTTCCATTACGACACAGTGCTTCAGGGAAACTAATGAATCAGCGTAAGTAGATAATGCGAAAACTACCATAGAACACTCATGTAACAGAGATAAATAAGCTGCATTTTCAACAGACAGTTAGAGAGAGGGGTAAATGTTAACATCTAGAGTCATGGCAGCTGTAAAAACATGCTTTTGTTTTTGGAATCTGGACAGAGGGAACACAAAGTGACAGGTCACATCATTTACAACAACCACAAATTTCTCTGAAATACTACACTGTGCTGAATCATAATACATTGGCAAAATGTAAACTTGCATGTGGATTTGTTATACAAAGACTTTTTATTTAAAAACAACCAATATGGAACGGGCAAGATGAACAAAAATTGGTGAATTTAAAACTGTCCAGAACATGTCCATGTCCAAAATCAATTGGGAAAACGTATATTTTGAATAAAGAAAGAGAAGCCTGTTTTTCCAGATGTAGTCTTTCTGCCACAATTCAAAAAAACAATTAACAGTACTTAACATAGGTTTCATTTTCTTTACGCAAAATATCTTTACTTTTGTTATACTCTACAACTAAATAGACAAGAATATAAAATGGTAACACTCTACAATAAGGTGCCATTTGTTAACATTACTGTCTTAACTAACATGAACGGACAATGAACAACGCATTTATTACAGTATTTATTCAACTTTGTAAATGTTAGTTAATGAAAATACAGTTGGTTATTGTTTATTAATGGTAGATTACGGTGCATTAACTAATTAATGTTAATAAACACAACTTGTGATTTTAATAACGCATTAGTAAACGCTAAAATTAATATTGACTAAGATTAATAAATTCTGTAGAAGTATTGCTAATTCTTAGTTCAATTCTTAAATCTTATTGTAAAGTGTTGCCAATAATATGGGTGGGGGGGGGGCTGATCATCAGTTCAACACATGTTTAAAAATTTAAACTAAACTTTGTGCATACCTGTCAAAAGCTTGAAACAATTGTTAAGTTCACATTTAATTCTTAAATGTATTTGAAAATGGCTTCTTATGTTGAATGCTTTTTCACTATTATTTGATGAGTTGAAAGTTCAAAAGAACAGCTCAAATGAAGATTTGGAATAGAAATGTATGTAACGTTAAGTCTTTACTGTCAATTTTGATCAATTTAATTTGTTGATGACATTTTTTTTTAAATCTTACTTATTCCAATCCAAACGGTTCCAAATTCCAAATTCCAAATAAAAGTGTATCATGGTTTACACAAATATTAAGCAGCAAAACTAATAAATACAATTCTACACTAGAAAAGAGGTATTTTAAACTGTAAAATTACTTCACAATATTCACACTGTTTATCTCTCTCTCTGTATATTTATATATATATATATATATATATATATATATTACTGAATGTATATATTTAAAAAACAAATCTAAATAAAATACATATTACCTGTTAATATAAAATTATTAAATTATACTCGCTCTCTCTCTGAGCAAGTTCTAAGAGATGAACACAAATAAAACAGCAGCTCACCCAATCGAGGAGGATTGTCAGGGCATGTTTCCAGCTTTCTCTCACTCTCTGTGACATTAAATACAGATGGCAGTCTCTGTGATGACTCCTCTGTGGTGACTCTCTGTTCTGTCAGTTTCCTGTGGATCTGAGGGCTTTGTTGATTTTGTACGAAGGTTTGCCTTGAATCTGAATTTTTCATATAGTATATGATAGTGACAGAGATGTGAAGGAAACATAGCAGCACTACTAAAGAGCAAGTCCTTTGTAAAAGACTGAAATTCCCAGGCGCATCCCGCATTGTAGAAATCCTGGAGATGGCTATAAATATTCTTTCGAAAATTGGTTGGTTATTTACACTCGAACCCAATCAATCGCGTCCTATGTACTTTCTTGGATTTTGGGGTAACTTCTGATATTTATACAATAATTTACAGATCAAAAACCCCGTCAAAAACTGGTTTATTTATTTATATATATATATATATATAACGTTATATACAAAACACATAACATTTTATATAAATATATATGACTTCTTTAAACGTCTCAGCCAATTCAACTTAAATTTTAAATAATTCAACAGCTTAGCTCAGTCCTCAGCTAATAACACGCGATCAACTAACGTTAACTTACATTTGGCTCATTTCCTTGAATTAAAATTACAGCATTATTACAAGTAAAACTATCGAAAATCGAAAAACTATCGAGGCTTGAACCTTACTCCCGATCATGACTGAGAGTTAAACGTGTATAAACGCAACAATTAAGTCCGTTATAAAGTTTATAGGAGTAACGTAACGTTAACTTGACGGCACGAAATCAGACATAAAACTGTTTTAGATGCAGATTAAGTTAAACGTCGAAAGAATCCTCTTAAAAACCCACCACATCTCCAAGTCTCAGAAGTTCAATTTGATAAATCTACGTGCCAAGAACGATCCGCTTTAAAGATATCGAAAGGGAGATGGCGATAAGTTTCCGGATAACGTTAAACTCCAACCCTGACTTTACAGTAACGCGTAGAGCTTTCAGGTCGCTTCATGCTCTGGGGATGAGTTCAGCTGATCTCTAAACACTCTGCGGGCGGATTTGCTCTTGATTATTACTTGTAGATAGGTTGATGAGCTATAGTTGCGTCATCACGTGAAGCCAGCTACAGTGAGAGGACGTCAGGAATTCAGCTTTATAATAAAAGTCTTTCGCTGAGCGTTTCGTTTAAAAATGGTTGCTTGGGATTTTATTCCAATTCGCTCCTTGCACGTGTTTTGTTTTGCACAATAAAGTATGTTATTTGAGAAACCGGCAACACTCGTAACACCTCTTTAAACTCCGAATTAAGAATTGGTCACAAAAAAGAATAATAATAATAAAATTAATTAAAACTAAATAATGACAATGACAAACTAGTTATAATAGATTGCTTTATAAATTGTTTGCTCATGGCTAAGTCAGAAATACATTCAAGTTTGTTACTTCACAGACTGTGAAAAAAGATGAATTGTTCATTCTTTCACGCGGACACTCTTCTCACGTTGATGTCTGTCGCCGCCTTGTGGCCACAAAGAAATATAACCATATGTTTGTAAAATACTTTAAAATGCATTTGTCTTAATGATGTTTTAGATAGGAAATAAACCAGATTTTTATATTTTAAATTTTGTATTGCTTTTCAAATTCTCATAATGCACTGTGTTAATATCCAGGATAGTTTTTCACAACTACATCGACTCTGACATGCATGTCCTCAAAACTAGAGGGCTTTGGCATCAAGGGTCAAGTTTAGAGACTTTTAACCCTGTTCCACTCTAACTGACCTTGACTAACTTCATGTTATAAGCTCTTTATATCTTAGTGTAAAAAGAACATAAATGAGTATAATACAGAATAGACATTTTCTTATTTTAAAGATATAACTTCTCAGGTTCCCTTCTGTTTGAACACACCACTGAAGCATCCATCCTTTAAACTAGCCCATGTAAACTCCAGGCCATGAAAGTATGTCCTTTCCTAAAGATCTGAACAATCTGTTGCTATTCTCCTGCTCAGCATGTTCACTTAAGTGAGATTCAGCATGTTAAAAGCCAATTCACAACATGATTATTGCCTTGATAGATATAAAGGAATAAATCTTTTTTTCTTTCTCATTTTTGCTGTGTTGCCTTTATTATGATAGGACAGTGTACAGTAGACAGGAAGTGAATTGGAAAAGAGAGAGAGAGGGCAGTGGGATTGGGAAAGGTCCTCAAGCTGGGATTCGAATTTGAGACACCTGTAACATAACGTTGTTTGTCATCACACTACCCACTAGGTTGGGGTCTCTCAAATCTTACCCCTCCAACCCTAATAAAACACACCTGAGCATGTTAATCAGTGCCTTAAGGATCATTGGAAAATCACAGCTATGTGAGTTTTACCAGGGTTGGAGCTAAACTGTGCCGTGCATTGGACCTCCATGGTAAGATTTGAGAAACCCTGCACTAGGTTATCCCCCAAAGAGTGCAACTTCTATTAACCTTTAAAAAAAAAATCAATAATTTGGTGGTGTTTAATCATTTTATACATTTTTATGTTTTTTTTCCCCTTATAAAGCTATATATCGAAATTAATCCAAAATATTTCACATGTAGTCTATATAAAATCTGACTACAGACTACACAGGGTCAGGGTTAAATAAAAAAATAACATTTTATCGCTGTAAGTTACTGTTCAACTAAATGTTCTTTTTAAAAAATGAAGCAGGAAAGGGCCACATTTTGATTTTTTACTTTTATTTGCAGTACAAT
>JAUCMS010000024.1:8020733-8033232 GCA_032357445.1 Enteromius radiatus
GACAGTTGGAGCTGGCTCATCTGAACATTCCGTGAATGGGAGTCTATGGGAGTTTTTCCAGTTTTGATCGCGATTTTCAGGAAAACCGTAAGTCGGATCAGTTAGAAAAGATATAGCAACCCGAGTCAGACCAGTCTGAAGATCTGGTCCGTTTGGAGTTTGTAGAGTTAAAGCTCTAGGAGGAGTTACAGTCAGAAATTTTAGTCTCAGAAGAAGAAGAAGAAGAAGTTTAAGTGCTAGATCAGTAAGTTGGCTTTCTGAAGCCAACTTAATAATAATTGATAAAAAATGTAGTATATTAGTCAGATTTCTGCAGGGCCATGTGAGACTGAAGACTATAGTAAAGGCTGCTGTTTAAAAATACAAAGGATTTATACATACAGCAAGAAGGGTTCTCCCAGCATGTTTCTGGTAGATTGCATCCGCCTTGTCCAAACAGGTGATATGAACTGGGATGCGATTTGAAGCAACAACTGTTAACCAACATGAGCTTTTTCCCTAGAGAGAGTAAAAGAGCCATCTTGGTGTGGTGCAGATACAACAAAAGACCCAGTTTTCATATGTCAAATTTAATCTTACCTCCAAATAATCAATGCGTGCCAAAGCCCCCAGAAATAAAACCATACCAGGCTTCATTATAAATGTTCTTGGTGTAATGGCCTGTGTCGGAACCACCAGCTTCACTTCCTGCTCATTCAACAGACTGAGAACCTGAAAAGATACATTTCGACAAAATAATTAGTGACGCATGAAATTATTGTAATTATATCACATTATGTGAGTACAGTTTAAATAGGGATACTCACATCATGTTCTTTCATGATGCCTGGGGTGTCATAGAACCAGTGTGCATCTTTTATTTCATTGTAGCTGAGCTCTGCATCTGTGGAGGAATCCAACGATGGATGCTTTTTAACATCTTCTTCCAGGCCTTCTCCAAAGCTCAGACTATCAGGATCAAATTCCACAAGTGTTTTCTTAGATGGCTGATTTGCTAGGAACGTCCTCCCAACGTGACCTAAAATAAATTAATAAGTAAGTAAATAAATAAATGAATCAATTCATTCATTAGTTGCAGTCTGTAATGTTTTTGGTTTAAAAAAAAAAAAATATCCAAAATCAATATTTGAGAAAGTACATAATATCCAGCCCGTGTTCAAAACTATCACCTTACTTTAGCCTGATTCACAACGCAAATTCTAATTTGAGTACGGGTAGGTTTTTGCAGGAATTTCGAGCATAGCACTGTGCCATTACGTCACGTCTGTAAACATAAAGAAGCTGTCCCGGCTAGTATAGAATCCTGCAGGTGGCGCATTGTTTGATTATAGCCTATTCTCACAGTTGCTGGAATAATTGGCAATAAATATTTTTTTGATATAGTTTTTTTTTTTTTTTTTTTAAATGGACGATCGTTTGACTAGATAAGACCCTTATTCATCATTTGGAATACATGAAAATGTGAGAAAATTACATCATCAAGAATCCATTATCTGCCATTACAGATAAATAAAAAAAACTAATTTTTTTCCTGATAACCAATAGGAACAGATATACAGTATCGTGGGTTCCTAAAACAATAAAACTTACAAACTCACCAACCAAGTATCCCTGCTTGCTGAACTGTATGATTCTCTTCAGCTCTTCAGGATTCATGTCATCTTCCGTCAAATGAGATGCCTGCTTCAGTCTCTCTGCCCGTCTGAACATCCGGTAGGGGGTCGGGTTGATGATGGGAAACTTCAGCAGATTTAATGTTGTTCCTAGATTTACAGGGAACAGATAAATGTGTTCTCAAGAGTTTAAATAATTTGGACATTAATGTGTGACCCTCTGCGTGAAATACAGGCTAGTCTCAAAATCTTACATTTTTAAATTTCTAGATAAAAAACATAAAATTTTGATTTCAATCATTCATTTGACTGTATTTTCAATCTTTGACATGGCTTTACTCATTTTCAAAGACCGTTCTTTCCATTAAGGTAATTTTATTTAGAAAACAGTATATCACACACACACACAAAAAGACTTTAGCTGGGCTTTCACAGCCAGGGTCACATATCTTAACAGCTTAAACATTCAGGAATGCACAGCACACTCCAGAATTACTAAAAGTATCAAGCATGCTAAATAAAAAGCTCTTTGTTCTTGTTTTAGTATTACTCTCTCGTACACAAAGCTTAATTCTCAGCAGCCATTGCTCTATTCTTCAGGATTCTTCAGATGCCATTTTAATTTGCTGATTTTCCGCATTAAAAAAAAATATATATTTTATCATCAATGTTAAACGTGGTTTTGAAAATCTGACGCTTTTTCCAGGACTCTTGATTAATAGAAATTTTAAATGAACATACAAACATCTTTACTGTAATTTTTGATAAAGCATCCTTGCTAAATAAAAGTATTGTTTATTTGTTGTTTTATTTTTAAAATCTACCCCAAACCTTTGAATGGTAGTGCATCATGGTGTCTACAGAAATATTAAATTATCAAAAAGCATCAAATCGGCACATCGGAGTGATTTTCTGAGAAAAAAAAAAAATCCAATAATCCATTATTCCAAACTTTTGAACGGCAGTGTATTTGTGAAAAAGGACTGAAAAAATGTTGTTAATCTGCATAAACACTTATATATCATATTTACTGATTAATGTTAATATTTAGCTTAATTCCTGACCAATTATCTTGAATGCATTATCTCACCGGGCCATGGAGATATAGTAGCTTTATGAATCACATCTGAGGCTCTGGATTTGCAATAATCAGATTCCAGTAGAGTGTTAAACAGTGTGGATTTTCCAGCATTTGCTGTCCCGACCAAATACACATCACCCTTGTACTTCCAGGTCGACTGTAGTCTCGTAATAAGGTTTTCTATACCATATCCTGTTTTGGCACTGATGAGGTGGATGTCTTTGTTATCAATGGTAGAAATGCCCATGGTTTCACAATATGCCTTAAGCTGACGTTTGATCCTCTGCATGTAATTCTCAGCATCTCCAGGCAGCAAGTCTATTTTATTTCCTAAAATCACAATGTGCTTATTCTTTCCAACAAGCTCTGGAAGATCTGGGATGATGGAGTCAGGGAGATCCAGAAGATCCACTATCAGCAGCACCAAAGCCTTCTCTGACTTAATTCTCTTGACAATTGCTCTGTACTCCTCCTTAGACATGGTGACGTTCAAAGCTTTCTGATGGTGATTAATTAAAAAGCATCTCTGACATATTGCTTTGTTCAACTGGTCCTCTTCAACCAATGCTTTGAATTTCTCACTCGGCAGGTAACCTGGGATTTCAGGGTCTGTACAGTGCATAAGGGCCCCACAGCCGGAGCAACCATTATCACTGACTGCCATTTCCACATCAGGAGAGCCGTAGATCTTTTGCTGCTTTTTAACCTTCTTTGATTTTGTGCGTCTGTCCAATGGGAATCCTTCATCATGGAACTCAATCAGTGAGTTTTCCTCCGCTTCAGACTTTGCAGGGCCTTTTAAATGTTTCATTTGCATTTCCAGTCCTCTAAGGTGCATGTAATTTCCATGCTTTTCGTGTACTGGCTTTTCTTCTGCATTACTTGTAAGATCATTCAAAAGAAGATGATCTGGAAGTTCATCATCTTTATTTTCCACTGGTTCATCAAAGTCCGGAAACACGAACTGTTCTTGTTTCTGTGGCTCCACTAAGGTGTATGATTCCTGATGTGGATTTGATGTTGGTTTTCTAGCTCCTGTTTGAGTGCTGTAACATCTCAGACTTCTGGATGAGCTGCACGTCTGTTTTGTGCCCAAGTGGGTTGCCCAGTCCTTCGATATTAAACTGGAAACAAATGGCCGTTGAAGCCGCAAAACTCCGTATTCCCTTAGCAGCTGTGGTCTTGAAACATGTTTTAAGCACATACCAGCGTACAGTTGTAACGCCGATACTCCTAAAAACTTGTACATTATTATAGCAAATCGCAAAATATGTTAAAAGAACAGTAGCATCGCTACAGTTTATACAACCTTGAAAAACAACGAACCCACGTGAGAGAATAGAGAGAGACACACGCCATATCGCTGGTATAATGTACGTCACCGGAAACATTTTTTGGATAAAGAAGAAAAGAAAAAAAAGAAAAACAAAGAAGTAAAAACATTTAGTAATATTTAATACACAAATGTTTAATAAACATTTAATAATAAATGCGTAAATACACGTGAATAAATAATAATGTCACTTTCGTCGGAAGTGACGCAAATTCCGTGGCCGTTTGTGTTGTTCTTAGCGGCTCAGACATAAAGCGCCGTGTAGTGAGGCGCGCAGATATCCTCTTATTAAATTAACCAGAAATAAAAGTATTTACCAGAAACTATCATGTACGATCAAGACGAAGGTATGTGAGAGGACGTATATGCGTGTTTTGGGTTTCTTTATGTTTTATTGAAGTGACATGTGTAGTTAGATAACGTAGATTTAAGCGTTAACACAACGTAACTGGCTAACAGGCTAAAGCTAGCTTTGTCGCAAATAGAGGTAACGTTATGCCAAAGCAACCAACTTTTATTATAATAAGTTTAGAGTTTATATCCATTGATATTGCCAGAGATAAATGTTAAGTAATACATTTGGTAGTAAGCATGATTTGTCAGCAACAGTGTTGTTACAATATTTTGCCCAAGATCAACTCTTTGTACAAGTAAATAATAAGTTTCGTAATTATTGTAGATATCCAATATGATGAAGATGATGATGAAATCACCCCTGATCTTTGGCAGGAGGCATGTTGGATTGTTATCAGGTAATCAGTAAATAGTAATTGTATTTGTGCTAGAGTTTTTGTAACTTTAATTACTGCTCTTATATGCTTGCACATATATATATATATATATATGATAGATCTAATTAGTAAGAGGAAATTTGACATAGCATTGCTTGTTTCTTGTCTCACTTTCTAGCTCATACTTTGATGAAAAAGGTTTGGTGCGACAGCAGCTGGACTCATTCGATGAGTTCATACAGATGTCTGTGCAGAGGATTGTGGAGGATGCTCCACCCATTGACCTGCAGGCTGAGGCCCAACACACATCTGGAGAGGTGGAGGAACCGGTGAGTGGCAGTGGCCTTTTCACTATATGTGCTAACATTAGTCCTTTGTAAAATAAATTGACTGTTTGACTCATTTGATTTTTTTTCTGTAGCCTCGGTACCTCTTAAAATTTGAGCAAATTTACCTGTCCAAACCCACTCACTGGGAAAGAGATGGTGCTCCATCACCTATGATGCCAAACGAAGCCAGACTCCGAAATCTCACGTGAGTTTTGAGCCTTAAGACAAAATCTAAATTTGGCATATTTGTTTTTGGTTATTTGACACATTAAGCTTTTATAGCTCATATAGTATGATACAGGAGAAAATAGATATTTATGACTTATTACCTACATAAAATGCATATAAATATCATTTGTCACTCAATATCTCCCAATAATTTGTTGCAGTTTCTTAAGTTGTTTGCTTGTACTTAATATTTAAGCATTTAATTTTATGATTTTTTTTTGTCTGTGAGTGTAGGTTATTATTATTATATTATGATTATTATTATTGTTAATTAAAATCTGTATACAGTAGATTTTAATTTTTAGAATTAATCTGAGAGCGCTTTTACGTACTAAAAAAGTATAAAAGTATCAAACAGATGACAGTCTTTTCAGCACATTTTTGATCATGTTGATAATTTACACACCTTAGAAATTTGCATAAAAGGTTAAAGAGAATTAGGCTATCATAATTTTGTGTGACCGTCATATTTGTCCTACATCTTTGACAGAGACAGGCAAAGCTTTTAACACATGTTTTAATCTGAATGCACGCTGTGACTTGCAGGTATTCTGCCCCTCTGTATGTGGATATCACAAAGACCATCATAAAAGATGGGGAAGAACAACAGCAGACACAGCATCAGAAAACCTTCATTGGCAAAATTCCCATCATGCTCCGTTCCACATACTGTCTCCTAAGTGGCCTGACAGATCGTGATCTTTGTGAGTTAAATGAGTGCCCACTGGACCCTGGAGGCTATTTCATCATTAATGGTTCAGAGAAGGTCCGTTGTTTTTTTTTTCTTCATAATACAGCATTTAAGACATAGAATTGTTTTGTTAGTGAAATTGTATAACATAGTTTGACTTTTTTTTACATCAATTGAATTTTATTTCAAAAGTGTGATTTGCATAAAACGTAATGCGTTCTGTTGTTTCTCCAGGTCCTGATAGCTCAAGAGAAGATGGCCACTAACACGGTGTATGTGTTTGCCAAGAAAGACTCCAAGTATGCTTACACAGGAGAGTGCAGGTCATGTCTGGAGAACTCCTCCAGACCCACCAGCACCATCTGGGTCAGCATGATGGCCCGTGGAGGACAGGTCAGTAGCTGTAAACTGTAAGCAAGTATTCTGCTTGCAGACTGAGTCCAGGTTGAGCTTTTGGATTTTTTAGATCTTGGGCAAACAATCTTATGAAAATATTTCTTCTGCATCCAGGGAGTTAAGAAAAGTGCCATCGGCCAGAGGATTGTTTCCACTTTGCCGTATATCCGGCAGGAAGTACCCATCATCATAGTATTCCGTGCGCTGGGATTTGTGTCTGATAGAGACATCCTGGAACACATCATCTATGACTTTGATGATCCTGAGATGATGGAAATGGTATGTCCCATTTTGAGAAAAATTAAGCAACCTTTTTTTTTAGTAGAGTTTTACTTAATTTGTGATTCAGGTCCAGACTTATAACGGCATTCTCTGCTTTTTTTTTTTTTTTGCCCCTCAGGTGAAGCCATCTTTGGATGAGGCCTTTGTGATTCAGGAACAGAATGTGGCTCTTAACTTCATTGGCTCCAGAGGGGCCAAACCTGGTGTCACTAAAGAAAGAAGAATCAAATATGCTAAAGAGGTTTTGCAGAAGGAGGTGCTGCCACATGTTGGTGTATCAGATTTTTGCGAGACCAAGAAAGCATATTTTCTAGGGTAAAATGGCATTATTATTTTATCCTGTTGGATGTATAAAAAAACACTAATAGCATAACACATTATAATTTAAAGCTACTTTTTCAAAGCGTTTGTATTAGTGTGGTGTCAAAGCTGAATTTTCAGTGTCATATGTTTCTTCAGAAATCATACTAAAATATATATATTTTTTGTATTTATTTAAAGTATGTTTTTTTTGTAATGATGTATTTATTTTGTGTAATATTATTCTAAAAATAAATACTGCTTTCTTCTTTTAGTTACATGGTTCACAGATTATTGTTGGCCGCTCTGGGCAGACGAGAGCTGGATGACAGAGATCACTATGGCAACAAGAGGCTTGACCTCGCTGGACCCCTGCTTGCTTTCCTTTTTAGAGGGTAAGAAGATGCTTTAATTAGTGCTTATGTATGGTTCAAAATGAAAATTACATTCAGAGTTGAAATCTATGTGTCTGTTTCTTCCAGAATGTTTAAGAATCTGCTAAAGGAGATCAGGATCTATGCACAGAAGTTTATTGACAGGGGGAAAGACTTTAATCTCGAGTTGGCCATTAAGACTCGCATAATTTCTGACGGACTCAAGTACTCTCTGGCCACAGGAAACTGGGGGGATGTAAAGAAAGCTCATCAGGCCAGGGCTGGAGTATCTCAGGTGAGCTCAGATATGCTTTCTTTTGTTTACAAATGTTTTTTCCATTGCTGTCATCGCATCATTTTTACTTATAGAATAATATAGTTGCAAGGTTCTCATTTGCTTCCTCTTTGACTTTTTATATACAAAGGTGTTGAACAGGTTGACTTTCGCTTCCACCCTTTCCCACCTGCGCCGAGTGAACTCGCCTATAGGACGAGATGGCAAACTGGCCAAACCCAGGCAGCTTCATAACACACTGTGGGGTATGGTGTGCCCTGCTGAGACCCCAGAGGTAGGATACCGTAACACTAGTATGTATGTGACCTCTACCCCTGTCATAAGTTTTCAATGAAGTGATTTAAATTGAGTGAAATTTGGTTGCAGGGCCATGCTGTAGGTTTGGTGAAGAATCTAGCGCTCATGGCCTACATTTCTGTGGGATCTCAGCCGTCCCCCATCCTGGAGTTCTTGGAAGAGTGGAGCATGGAGAACCTGGAGGAAATCTCACCTGCTGCCATTGCAGAGTGAGTGTCATCCTGTTCTATAGGGGGCAGCACAACACTTCTGACATCCACAAGCGAAACATTGTGATTTCACAATGACATTCCTAGTTTTTAGAATTGACTTTCTTTGTTTATAAAATCACAGTCAATTATTTAATACGTTTTTGATAGAATATAACTGTATAATTGTGTTTCTTCCTTCAGTGCAACCAAGATTTTTGTGAATGGTTGCTGGGTGGGTATTCATAAAGATCCAGAGCAGCTGATGAACACACTGCGGAAACTGAGGAGACAGATGGACATCATTGTGTCTGAAGTATGACATCACTTATGCACCACTCCAGTTGAACTTGTTTTATTTAGTGTACAGCACCTAACTGTGATCTTGTTTTCATTGTGGTTCAGGTGTCCATGATCAGAGATATTCGTGAGAGGGAGATCAGGATCTACACAGATGCTGGCAGGATCTGCCGTCCGCTACTTATTGTAGAAAAGCAGAAACTACTTCTGAAGAGACGACACATTGACCAGCTCAAAGAGAGAGAGTACAATAATTACAGGTAAATACCTTTGTGAAAAATATCATGTTTTAGAATCTGCCTGTTCCTCAGTAACAGAATGTGTTTCTTGTGTAGTTGGCAGGACCTGGTAGCCAGTGGTGTGGTTGAATATATCGACACACTGGAGGAGGAGACTGTGATGTTGGCCATGACCCCAGATGATCTTCAAGAGAAGGGAGTGGCGTATTGCTCCACCTACACACACTGTGAGATCCACCCGTCCATGATTTTGGGTGTGTGTGCGTCTATCATTCCCTTCCCTGATCACAACCAGGTACCTACATATTACCTGTATGCTATTGTGGATTTATTAACATTTTAGAGCATTTTAACATCTGCGAACCCAAATATTTTTATTTTTATTTATTTATTTTTTCCTTTGACAGTTTTCCAGAGTAACCATTTGCAACTAAAGAACTCTCATAACATAGTGTAAATTATATACTTTCATGTCTACAGTCTCCCAGAAACACGTACCAGTCTGCTATGGGTAAGCAAGCCATGGGAGTTTACATCACCAACTTCCATGTGCGTATGGATACCCTGGCACATGTGCTCTACTACCCTCAGAAACCCCTAGTCACTACTCGTTCCATGGAGTACTTGCGCTTCAGAGAGCTGCCGGCAGGTAATTATTTTACTTTGAACAGGTACTGTTTATGTTTCTACAGTACTTTTCAAAGGTTTGTTCTCAGTGAGATAGATATAGATATAGATATATATAGATATATATATATATATATAAATAAATTTGGCTTGTTTATTTATTAATGAGTAACTATTAATTGAGTGAACATGCAAATATTTAATGTTAACAGGTTTTATCGTGTTATTACAACATTTAACCACTTTTTATTCATTTAAAATGAACAAACCTATTCATTACGGTTTACTGTATTTTTCATCAAGTAAATGCTGCCCTGGCGAGCATGAAAAAAATCTCACCAGACTCAAACTTTTGAACATTAGTGTGTAAATAAGAGACATTTATTTATAGATTATAACTGTAATCTGTTTTCTTAAAAGGTATCAATTCCATTGTGGCTATTGCATCATATACTGGATACAACCAGGAAGATTCTGTCATCATGAACCGTTCGGCTGTGGATCGTGGATTCTTCAGGTAATGGTTTTAACGAGTAAAACAGTAATGTGAAACATTTTCAATAGAGTTCCACAGAGTTATGATTAAAACATCTATGATCTCAGGTCTGTGTTCTACCGCTCATACAAGGAACAGGAATCCAAGAAAGGCTTTGACCAGGAAGAAATCTTTGAGAAACCCACCAGAGAGACCTGTCAAGGTGCAATGCTTGTGTTCCTACTCTTGTTTTTATTCTTGCACAGAACGGCATGATTGCAGTATCATATAATTATTCTGTACTTACTATTATATGAAGAAAAATCATATCAGAAGATGTTATATATTTATGGCATCAAGTTTGGCTAGAACATGGTGTTACAGAGGCTTTCTGGATGAGGTGGATCATCATTGCCGTTTCTTTTTTCACTCAAGGCATGCGACATGCAATATATGACAAGTTGGATGATGATGGTTTGATTGCTCCTGGTGTACGTGTGTCTGGTGAGGACGTCATCATTGGTAAAACCGTAACGCTTCCAGAGAATGACGATGAGCTGGATAGCACCAACCGTCGCTACACTAAGAGAGACTGCAGCACATTCTTGCGCACCAGCGAAACTGGAATTGTTGATCAAGTCATGGTCACATTAAACCAAGAGGGATACAAATTCTGCAAAATTAGGGTATGCATTGATTATTTTGCCTTTTGCCTATTTTGTCTTTAAACACTGTTACTGCCAAATGCATAAATTAGAATTTTGCCTTTTTGCAAACTTTGTGCAGGTCCGTTCAGTTCGTATACCACAAATTGGAGACAAGTTTGCCAGTCGTCACGGTCAGAAGGGTACTTGCGGTATCCAGTACAGACAAGAGGTAAGTGTGTAGTTTAAGTTTGGAGGCTGGTAAAATGATTTTGCTTGTGAAAGAAGTCTCTTATTCTCATTAAGGCTACCTTTATTAGGAACAAATAGTAGTATAGTGCAACTTTCTATTTTATAACATTTTAAAATGTAATTTATTTCTGCGATACAAAGCTGAATTATCAGCATCATTATGCCAGTCTTCAGTGTCACATTAGCTTTTAGAAATCATTCATTCTTAACATTTTTAATAGCATAGAAAATGGTTGAACTAATTCTTTTTGTAGAAACAATTTGTAAAGTTCAAAAGGAATTAAAATGTATTTTGAGACGCATTTGTTTCCTGTCACCTTTTAGTCAATGTAATGTACCTATTGTTTTATAGAAGTAATAATTTAATAGGAAAAACCAAACTTTACTGACCTCAGACTTGAACTGAAGTGAATAATGGAGGCTGTAATGTTGTAGTGCTCAGTTTTAATGTTAGTGTGACTAAATGTGTAAAGCCAGCTTTGTTTAGACTAGCCTGTAGTTGAAGGTCTGTATACAGGATGTGGCTCTTAAGCAGTTTCACTGCTGAAGGCCTTGTAAATAATCACCCAAAAACTTGAATGCAGATAAAGTGAGTGTCTGGCCTGATGTATGAATTTTTCTCATTAGGACATGCCGTTCACGTGTGAAGGAATCACTCCAGATATCATCATCAACCCTCACGCTATCCCCTCCAGAATGACAGTCGGCCATTTGATCGAGTGCCTGCAGGGGAAGGTGCTTTGTTTCTCTGCTCCTAATCTTACATATGCTCGTCTTTCAACTCGTTGTCTACATTAGTGACATTTGTTTATTCTGGGAACATGCATTTGCACGTGCACCGTAAAAAAAAATGTTGCCGTGTTTGATACTTTGTAAGGAAAGAGATTTTACAGAACTGAATGATTCTGCTTTTCAGGACTTATTTTTAAATAATTACTCTTTTGTAGTTGTGCACATTAATGTGCTTTATGAAATGTTATAATAGTAATTAACTCATGAGGCTATATTTTGTGTTAAATATACAGCAGTTCTGAATTGTCTTTTATTTCTTCTTCTGTTCAGGTGTCTGCTAACAAAGGGGAGATTGGTGATGCCACACCATTCAATGATGCTGTGAACGTCCAAAAGGTCTCCAACCTGCTGTCAGAATACGGTTACCATCTGAGAGGCAATGAGGTGAAGAGCTTCATCCTGTTAATGTGTCAGCACTGTTAAAACTGACAGTTCTACTAGAAATGAAATTGTACAATTTTACGCATCCTGAAGTTGTTCCAAACCTGTGTTCATTTCTGTTTTCTGTGGTACATAAAAGAAGATATTTTGAAGAATGTTGGTAACTAAAGAGCTTTGGTTCCCACTGGCTGCATTTCCATTACAGATTTGAGCAAATCTTTTGCGCAATATTCCTTTTTCAAACATCTTTTTACAAAACATTCATGTTTCCATTGGCCGAATTCTCTGCAGTTTTAATTTGTACATTTGGAAGGATAATGGAAAGGCAAAATTCAGTCAATGCCATTGGGAGCGAAATGGTTTGGTTATCAGAAATCTTCAAAATATTTTCTTTAGTTTAGAGACTGGTTTGAAACGATGTGAGGATGAGTAAATAACAATTTTCGGTAACACTTTAGAATAGGGAACACTTAGCATGCTAATAAGCAACTAATTAAGAGACCATAAAATAAAGTGTTACTTAATTTTAATTTGAGTGGACTGTTCCTTTTAGAATGTATTTAAATATGTTGAAACATGTTTCTAATGGTAGCAGGATTTTTGCAGGTTCTGTACAATGGCTTCACTGGCCGTAAGCTCACCTCTCAGATC
>JAUCMS010000024.1:8033332-8054291 GCA_032357445.1 Enteromius radiatus
ACATGTTTCTAATGGTAGCAGGATTTTTGCAGGTTCTGTACAATGGCTTCACTGGCCGTAAGCTCACCTCTCAGATCTTCATCGGACCCACATACTACCAGCGTCTGAAGCACATGGTGGACGATAAGATCCACTCCAGAGCCCGTGGTCCGGTCCAGATCCTCAACAGACAGCCCATGGAGGGTAGATCACGGTGAGACAGCGTTATTATACTTGCAGTTTTTTCATGCACATTATATCAGATCTTAAAACTTTTTTGTTTTTGTTTCCTCCTCCAGTGATGGTGGGCTGCGTTTCGGAGAGATGGAACGTGACTGTCAGATCGCTCACGGTGCTGCACAGTTCTTAAAAGAGAGGCTTTTTGAGGCCTCTGACCCATACCAGGTCCACGTCTGCAATCTATGTGGCCTTATGGCCATCGCGAACACCCGCACACACACGTATGAGTGCAGGGGCTGCCGCAACAAGACACAGGTGAGCAAGCACTAATATCTTGACTCAGGTGTCAGGTGGTCATTAAAGACTGCACACTATTAGATTTCTAAATGCATGGTATTGATCTTATTATTATCAATTAATTCAGTGTTGTAGGGGATGCTTGTGGGTTCAGTTCAGCAAGAAATTACTGTTTAGCCGATTGGCTAATTTTCAACACCAGTCCTTTTGGACACCCTTAAAATATCAAAACACTAGACAACATCATTTTACTTTAAAGGGTCTAGTGAATATATACATATTATAGAACTTGTTTTGGATTATTTAAGATGATAAAATGGGCTCTTTGATGATCTTCTGCTCTGCTCTTTCAGATCTCTCTAGTGAGGATGCCGTATGCCTGCAAGCTCTTATTCCAGGAGCTGATGTCTATGAGCATTGCCCCACGGATGATGACCAGCTAAACAACAAACAGATAAATGACGGCAAAAAGGATATACCCAAAAATGGGAAAAAAATGATTTTGAATGGATCCCAACAGCACTTCCTGTGGTAACTGCTGGGATTGTGGACTTCTGCCGTTTTTGTTTTTCATGTGTTATTGTTCTGGAACAGATGTTGTGGCTGTTTAACATAGAATAAAATAAAGTTTCTTGGTTTTTTTTTTTAAATGTATTGATTGCTTAGTTTTTCTGCACAGACAACACATTGTCTCTTCAAGTACGTCTTTATTCATTAGTGTTATTCAAATATCAAAACATATACACAGATGCATTAGATGCCTAGATTTTTAGAGGACAACACTTAATTCCACTGTAATTTGGGAACCAACAGAAAGTATTAATTCTTGAAAATTAAACAAACCCTCTGAGCTACAGTTGTTGTGAATTATGGCATAAACTTAAACAAAGTATTTGTTTGCTTGCTTTCACATGTCAATGCAAAGACAAATAAATCTTATCATTTTATTTATATATATATATATAAAAATCTAAATTTAATAAAATATAGTTGGATATAGTGTAACACTTACACTCCACCCATGGTTCTCAGTTTTTTGATTTTTGGTCCATCATATTAGAACATTTGAGAAACCCTGATGTAGATGAAATAAAGTTTTAACTGAACATTGGAGGAACAGCATCTAGAAATCTTAGAAACTGCGCACACATAGTTAACTCAAAATAATTTTAGCACCATAAACATCAACCCAAAGAAAACTAAGGGAATGAGTACAATTTGTATCATTAAAAACATCTTGGAAAAATAACAGAAGCAAAACATAAGTAAAGACAAGATATTTGAGTGCCTTCGCATGCATGATATGATGTGCTATATAAAGTGTACGTGCCTGGATGTTTGTGTTTCTCTGGTACGAGTATCTCTTCAAATATCAGGCAGATGGTTGTCTTGGTTGGTGGTGCCTGGTAGATTAAAGTAATGGAGAAATGTGGGGTTTGGTTTTTGTGAGGGTCTCTGAACAACTTGTATAGAATAAAGTGTCCTTGTGCGAGCTGCTGTTTGTGGTCCAGGCAGAGTGCGTGAGCAGTGATTGCGCTAAATGCACAGGCGTAGTGTTTCAACATCTCAGTCAGAGGCCATGTCCTCTTACAGCTCACCGTCCTTCCCTGCATACAAACAGACAAGAGGCACCTATGACAGTAAAGTCTCAGTTTTCTAGTTAAAAGAAAAAAAGGAATATAGTATTATACCTCCAAACAGTGGTAGGTAATTGGGATTACATGTATAACTAATTGCTAATATTATGCAATATTAACAATATTTGAGCAAAGGGTGAGTAAATGATGATTTTTGGGTAAACTATCCCTTTGAACAGTGTTAATTTAATATTATTTACATAATACAGTATATATTAATATTTAGAATTAGCTTTATTGTTTGTTTTTTGTTTACATTTTAATTTAAGTGTTTGCACTTTTATAATTTGGATCACTTATTTATTTATATATATATATATATGGTCCTTAAAAGAAAGAAAATTACTTCTTTTTAGCATTTTTTGTCCCTGAATTAACTTATTTCAGCTTTTTTAAAAAAATAACTTTAGTTAACACTGGACTAAAAGCTAATACTAATAACCTTTAAAATGTATATATTTTTAAATTATATATAACATTTTGGCATTTGTTCAACAAATAAAATCATGCTTATTGTATGACTTTAGTCGTATGGTACTCATTTGCAATTTTGAAAACATTATCCTCACAGAATGATTCCAATGTTTAGAAAACCGCAGATTGAACATTGTGCTATACTTAGAAGTCATATGGGTTTGAAATGACAATTGAGAGTAAATCATGATTAGCTAGCAGGCTTTTTTTTAATTCAATCTCATCTAATCTGGAATTTTAAAGCATGCCTTAGTGAAGCAAAAGTTTGATTGACTGAAAACGATATATATTCCTCACAAAGTGGTTATATGGGCTGTCAACATGCAACAGTAGAAACTCTTGTCACTGCAACCATCTTGCGCACAGGGAACTGGCAGGTGAAGCAGGCCAAGAAAACAGCTCGGCATGATGGGACATGTTTCATACAGTATGTGCTGCACACATAGGTTTCCACTACATTCTCTTCTAATGCAGGTCTTTTATGTATCCTAAAGCATTAAGTAGGTGCGAATGGAGTGATTTATTGTACGTTATCAGTCAATCATCGTTCAACTGCACTCACTCACCCTTCTTGGGAGGAATGTCATTGATGGAGTCCACCACGTGAATGGTGCCCACGGCCGATGCTTCGCCTTGGATGTTGCTGGCGTGACACTCATAGGAGCCGTCCTCATTCTTGGTAAGTGGAGATATCTGTAACAGATGGCCATCAGCTGTAGTTTTCACCCAATCTGTTCTCAATGTTTCGATAAGAAAACTCCAAACAAGTGTAACCTGAGATGAGCCTAGAGTGCTTTTAGAGCAGCACTGGCAACAAAAAAATGCTGTAATGGTTTTGCGTTGCGCAATAAATAACATGTCGTAACATGTAGCAGAAAGCTTGTAGTAGTTATGCACGAAGAGATAAACAAACAAGAGAGTTTATATTCAGTTAAAACACACTTACTAGCACCCAGCCAGTAACCTCGTGCTTCTCCGGACCTCCACGGGTCTGGACCGCCAGGTTGTCTTTATCTCCAGGGAGTGGAAAAGTCTTGTCTTTGCTATTAGATACCTAGGAGAATCACAACAGCGATAAAGACATGTCATTTTAGTACTCTGGGCTAATTCAAAACAAATTTGAAAATGGCTAAGCACATGATATTGCAGCACTCTATAGCTTGTTTATTCTGTGCTGATTTTGGTTATGCATGATTAAGTTTGACTTTTTTCCTCTCTAAAGTATAACCACATGTGGAATCAGGCTCAATAGATCTTAAACTCGTAAATAATGCATTGCATTTGTGTATGCAGTTTGATAAGCAGCCATCTGAAGCCTTTTGAGTTTATGATAATTTAATTAGGAAATGTTTGACTAAAATAGTTTTTAAACATTGGATATAAAGAAGGATATTTTCCAGTGAATTTCCACTGAATATCAGTTTGAGTGAATAAAAAATAAATAGTAATCCTCTTACTTTTAATGTTGCTGCTTATTATTTGTTGTGGTTGTTTCATGTAATGGTACATATTATCTTAAGTAAAAGTTTCAGTATACTCCTCTCACTCTTTTTCAAGCCCAGACTTTGATTTTATTGCTTTAACTTTTTAATCTCCTCCTCTGATCTCAAGAGACGCTAAAAGTAGTTACTGAGCGACTCTGGGTCTGCATCTCTGTAATAAAAATATCCCAGGG
This sequence comes from Enteromius radiatus, assembly GCA_032357445.1. Lineage (NCBI taxonomy): Eukaryota > Metazoa > Chordata > Actinopteri > Cypriniformes > Cyprinidae > Enteromius > Enteromius radiatus. The sequence goes on from JAUCMS010000024.1 coordinate 8,037,575, forward strand.
CCCCTCAAACTGAGGCAGGGGTGAAATTCTGCATCCAGTATATAATCTAGTTTCCACCATTCATGAAGCATGACTAATCTGATCAACAAAAACTGCATAAGCAAATAAAAACCATATTACCTCATGGTTAAATAAGTCTTAAACTAATTTACAGATAAAAAAAACTGAATTAGAGCACAAACTTATTTTAACGACCAATATTTCCCAGGGTTTCAGATTTCCTGAGAGAGGTTAATAAGGAGGGTTTTCTTTTCTTTTTTTTTTTGTCGTCATGGGAAATCACCATTAGTCATTTCTGTATCCGGTCATTCGCTGTAGCTTTTTATATTAGTGTCCATCTCTAGAGCCAGTACAAAACACTGTCCAGTGCCATGGAATTTTTTGATCCTATCTTTAAGGAGAAAACATGCCTCCTTTAGGTCTAGAATGGAAAAATGTTATAGCTGATGACATGCTTGATAAAGTGCTTCCTGCTTTGATCCCTCCCTTGTTTGTGGTGCTATTGTTTCTCTGCTGTGTTATTCATAGAAGTGGACATCCTTTGACATAGCTGGAGCCATACTTTACGCACAAACACATCCTTCCTTTTTTCCATATGGGTTTTCTGTTTGTGCTATAGGATTCTGATACATGAAACAAATCAACTCAGATGTTACCTACTTGCAAAAGCATTACAGAAATTAACTGCAAAAAAAAAAAAAAACAGCTATTCTTTTACTTTTCTCCAGGTGAGCACAGGTGTTGGTATCCCAGTGGCTTCACAGCTCAGGAAAACCTGTGAGCCAGTCACATTCCAGACTTCTCCCGGAGCTGTTACAATAACTGGTGCTGCAGAGGACACAAAAGAAATAAAATGATTTCAATATTACATATTATCTAATATGCATGCCTTGCTGAAGTTATCAGCATGTGGTTTTTCCTTGTACCTTTTTGAGTAAGGATTTCTGGGACTGAGTTTGCACACTGCACTGATGGACCGATTGGAATACAAACAACAGCTGCTTCATTGCATCTAGTCTAAGCAAGTTACGTGAATAGTAAAAGGTATTTTATTGTCCTAGTGTCTTTTTCTTTAGTTAAACACAAAATTATAAATGAATTATTCATTCAGTGTCCTAACACCTATCTATTTCATTTTATTGAATGGTTAGGCTTCAAAAAAGGGGCATCATTAAAGGGGTCATCAAATGCAAAATTCCTTGTTATGAGTTTGAACTGAAATGTTTTGGCAATGCATATTCTTAACCACCTTATAAAGATACAAAATTCACCCGGTGTTTACATTTTACTGTTGTTTAGATGCTGGAGCAGAATGGCTCTGTAAAATTGCCTGTGCATAATATCCGCTTGTTAAACTCCATATCGGGGATTCAAATGTCTTGAAATGTAATACATGTACAATATATTGGTTCTGTTTTGTTGGAGTCCTCAGTCACGCATGCATTTTCGTGTTGTGGATTCTGCAGAAGTTAATGTTTTGTTTTTAAAAGTCAGACAGGTTTGGAACAACAAGAGGGTGAGTAAATTATGACAGAATTTTAAATTTCTCCTTTTACAAGATTAAAATGAGAAATGTTACGGTATATTAAAATTATGATTTTATGTATACAGCTCCCTGTAATAATTGATTCGTTGGTAGCCCATTATTTCCTAGGCTATCACCTACACAATGCATTGAAAACTGGCGCTAACTTAAAATTCTCTGCAACCATCACCATCCGGTGTATCATTTATCGGCTGTTAAAAATGACCATAAAGTATTAATATTATTCACACAAACTTTTTGCAACATCTGTCTTGTTGCCTGTTGCTCACTGTAGCGAAACCACTACATTTCTTAATTAATATAAATCTAATTATATTTATTTACATACCATTAAAACTAAAATAAAAACTTTGACTAAAATAGAAAAAGTAGACCTATATACACAACTCAGATATAGGTGTTTATTGAGGTTAATTGGGACATTTCGTTCTAGTCATCTCAGTGGCAAAAAGCATCCCAGTTTACCTGAATTCACCTGCTCTACTGTCGAAACCCACATGCACTTGGATTACTTTAGCAAAGATAAAAGTAGACAATATGTCTTTACAACCTGCAAACTGATACCCTGTAGTTGGGGAGTATTTCAAAGGAGGTAATACAAATCACTACTGAGTTCTGTCATACTGTCAACTTGTTGGGTTGATTAGGAGAAGCCAGAGGTCAGAGAAAGCTCTGCTGGAGAGCCTTTTCTATATACAGAGTCCTCTAGTTCTTTTAATCCCACGCCAGAATGCTGTTATAATGAGTTATATGCAGGTTCACTGACTTTGCTTTAAAACAACCATGTGCCTGTGTGTTTTGCTAAACGAGACATTGCTATTTGATCAGGCCTGATCTCCCTATTCAGAATTGAAAATCCACCCGGGAGGCTGGAATTTCAGATATGTGTGTTCAGGGATAGCTGAACGTTAACACCCTGTATGAAAACAATAGCCTCTGGCCTGTTCCGTTGTTGCCTTAACACACTGTCAATGTATCTGTGTGTGTACAGTTCATTTGTCCGCAGGAACAAGGTACAGGACGGGTCAAGCACTCCTGGGAGGAAAAAAAAAACTTGAACACAAGCACATGACAGCTGAATCATGTGAGTTATTGGATCCTAGGGCATTAACAAAGCAAAACAAAAAAAATCTAAAGTAGAAAAGTAGGCCTAGTTGTTGACGCAGCTGTGGATAAAAGTTCAATTCTTTGCACATGCACTCTGATCCATGTGCTCTTCATAGTCAAATTCTACATTGGATGAAATAAAAACTGACCTTTAAAGCTGTGGGCAATTAGGGATACTTCAAAACACGAAATCTTTATGCAACACAGTGAACTATTATAAATATTAAAACTGCAGGCACGTGATGTTTTGTTCTAGTCTGGAGCCCTAGAGTTACAGAACTATTCAGTCCTTAATTAGTCAAAGATGAACCAGCATATTGCGCTTACAATATTTATACATTTACACTTCATCATCATTCTCAAAAATATATGAATTCCGTTGCATTATGCAAATGTGCAAATAGTGAAAGGCACGATTTTCACAAATTTACCCCTTACTTTGATAGCTATTGGGGAATGTTGTTATTAAATATTAAAAAATCTAGGCAATTTAAAAAATATTTTAAGTTATTTTGTCTATAACTTCAAACGTTCATGAAATATTGTAGCCCACGTGCACTATATTTAATCTAAGCATTTTACTTATTAATAAAAGTTAAAGTGTCGACTGCTAAATTAAAGAGGGGTTCTTATTATGTCGAGGCATCTCACCTTCAGCGCATTTGCCCTTGTTACGAATCTTAATGTCCGTTTTTTTGTCCTTCACTGCTTTCACGCTTGCTGCTTTCAGCTCACAGCCGCTGTTGTAGTTGACGCCGTCAGTGCCACACACGGGATAGTTGCTCTTGCACACGCAGACCCCTGATTTACTCTTCTTGTCTTTGTCGCCCTTTACACACTCGAGTCCGGACGCGCAGCGCTTGGCTGAGGCTCCGCGTCCCCCGCACGGCTCTCCAGCCCCTGACGCGCAGAGCTCGCAGCAGCCGCACGCGTCCAGCAGCGTCCCGGAGGAGCAGCCCTCGGCCGGCAGTGGAGCGCAATTACTCGGGTCGCAGGTGCCGCAGCTGCGGGGCAGCCGGTCCGCTGACACCACAGCGAGCAGTGTTAATAGCAGAACGCAGATCATGGTGAGGTGTGAAGGGTCTCAGGCTGGTTCAGAGTCTGCTGCTTCTTTCTGCTTTGGGATGGAGGTTGAAGACCCCGCCCAACAGGACCATACACTTACAATAGCACAAGTAAACATATCCTCTTTTCTTAGCATAGTTCTGTTGTTATTTGTTTATGATACCATGGAACATCAACCCTTTCACTGCTGGATTAGAAATCTTTGTGGTTATAAGGGTATTGTTGGAAGGGTGTCCAAATTTAAGGTCTCTTTAAGTCTCATACGACAGGGATTCCCAAACTTTTTGCCAAGGATTTCCAAATATGATGATATGATGAAATAATTTTTGAGGTGGAGACACATTTATACCGAATAAGTGTGATATTATACAGTCAACACACTTCTTGCAGAATTGAACAACTTCATATGGAAAATATTTATTTTGTATTTTCTCTCATTCTGTTAGAGAAGAATATTAAGAGTACAAACACAGAGATAATAATTTTCATAAATAAATAAAATATTTTGCATATGCAAACAACTACTTATAAGTTTGACATTTATAAATGTTGTATATATATATTTTTTTACATTAGTTTTTAAATACATGCTGTTCTTATGAACTTTCAATTTAATTACAAAACCTCAAAAAAGTTAATTATGATTTCCACAATATCATTAAGCAACACTGTTTTCAACACAATCACATTATTTTAAAATGTTTTTTTAATGCACCAAATCAGCCTATTAGAATGGTTTCTGAAGGATCATGTGACACCAAAGAGTGGAGTAATGATTCTGAAAATTCAAATTTGCATTACAGGATTTAATTACATCTAAAAGGTAATTTTATTAGGAAACGAATATTTTAATTTGTAATAACTTTTCAAATTATTTAAAATGTTTGCTGTGTTTTTAATTAAATAAATGCTGCCTTACTAACCATAAGAGACTTATTTCAAAAACATAATACATTTTAACCATCCCAAAACCTTTAAACAGTAATGTATCCATTACAGAACTACAGCCTTTACACATTTTCTGTGACCAAATGACGCTGGGCCTTATCCTTTTTTCACAAATAAATGTTATTTTTACATCAGCTTAACATATGTACTACTTATCATAGTCTCTTTCCTTTTTATAAACATAACTGATGGATGAATCCACCACTACATACACAGGTATCCACATGTTCATATTTTCAGCAGCTGATGCTCTAATGTACAACAACCACATCTATTTATTTGATGTATTTGGCTACAAATGCAGCTGAGATGTCCTTGTATGGTGTCTCAGAGTCTGAACGTGTTGGAGGGATCCGACAGACAGCCCGGAAGCGAGGGGATCTCAGGAGCAGGTTATGTGCCAGACCAACACAACTGGAGCTGAGCCAGTACAGAGACATGGACTACAAATTAAAGGAAAAAGAAGTAATCAGGAGTTATTTCAAATTTCTTGAGAAACTTCTCCTGTACTGCTTCTACATAAGAAGGACTGGAGAGACACAACACAAATATGTCTATGATGGCTAGATAAGCACAAGACATCTACTGAAGATATCTTAGCCCTTTGTAACCATTCTCAGATGGGCTTCAAAAAACACATCCCTCCGTATGCTTCCTTTTGTCACAAGATCAAAAAACTCAGAGCTCTGGGCAATAAGGGGTATATCTGTGCAGGGACAATAGACATCATGCACCACTGCTGTCTTTTCATTTGGAAAAACATCACTTAAAAAATGTGACTGATATTTATTCATGTCATACAGGATGAAACCTGTCCAAACCTTCACTTAACATAAAGATACAGTACACAGATACAGCAGATAATATTTGAATGGAGTTGCTGAGGGCCGGAACACTTACTGATGGGACTGTGGCAGCTATAGGAATCATCACCAGAGATATTCCTCTTATGACGTTAGTCACATATTTTTGGAACTTTGAAGGCTCCAGCTGTCTGAGGGCGAATATCTGGAAAACAGATTGGAGGGGGAAAAAGCATTTATTGATGAATAATAGAATCTCACAACACAACATTATAATAGGTTAGAGTTAGACAAATCGTTTGATATTATAGTTATTATGTTGATCAAACAGTAAACAAAAACAAATAAATAAATAATCAAATGATTAAACTAAACCACTATTTGGACTATAAAAAGTGCAAGTTCTAGGAGTACTTAAACCTTAAAATCAATGTCAGATTGACTTTAAATGACATTAATACGATGTAGCAAGTCCTAATCTGGAGAACCGCCTCACCTCTGTGATGAGCAAGTTGATGAGGCCAAGAGAAACTGGCATGATCCAGGTAGATTCTGGAAGTGTGAGGTCAGGGAACCACAGAGCACCACCTGTTGCCAAATCTGCTTCTGATGCTGATGAATGAACAGAAATAGACATGTTAGTATATTAAAAGCTCCCTACAGGTGATTATAGGGACGCATTGATAATTCAAATAACAGAAGATGTGGAGCAATTGACTGATGGATGCGACTCACAAAGGGGAACATGTCCCATTCCCAGGCTGAGATTACGCAAGGCCAGGGACAGACAAACCCACATGGGCAGCTGGACCCAGATAAGCAAACTGGCCTTGAATGGATGGCAGTTATCTCGAACATAAAGCTCAGACACGATTCGCTTCAGATTCTTCTTGAAATTAAACCTGTGGATGCAATTATAGTAATAAGTGGCTAAATACGTTTTGGTGTAACTGACAAACTGTATATTATACGGTTTTTGTCTGACCATGCCAGTGTGGGGAAAATAAATGTTGTTCTGTAAAAATATCAAAACATTTTTTTTTGTTAATTACTAAAGAAGAACAATTGCATTAGATATTAGAACTGTATATATATATATATATATATATATATATATATGTGTGCATATAAAGATTTATATATATGTGCATATATATATGTATATGTATATATATCTATACCTATATCTATATACACACATACATATACTTGTATTAATACTACCCCAATCCAAAAAAAAAAATCGCAATTAATTTTAGAACTAAAAGGAAAAAGAAAAAGTAAAAGCTGTATTTTCTAAATCTTGCTTCAAGTAAATAAACCATTTATTTATTTATTTTTTTGGGCAGATAAATTGGATTCTTAATTTTCTGAGAGCGTTAGTATTGGCCTTTTTGAGACTTTAACCCAAGACACAGTGTATGGTTTTAAAACAATTCTTCCCCACCTGCATGTTTTCTCTGACCAGCCCTTCTCTTTGGCTTTTACAGAGATCTCAAAGCGTAACTGGCGGGCCAACACAGCTATCTCCTTCTGCAGAGCTTCAACCTAGCTGGGGCAAAAAGGCACAATGGTTACTCTTTTCCAGCCAGAAGTCTTTTTTTTAAGTCTTAAATGAAAGCATTAATTCACTGGCCGCTGCCACTGGGACTCAAAACTTAAATATGGCCCAGATAGACCAGTGTTTTAACTCAGTTTAACAAATTCTTCAGATACAGAAAGCCACATGCATATTTTCATGTGCATTTGTATTTCATATATTTGGCATCTCTGCTTGCGTTTAGATATGAAAACATCAGTTTAATGGTCTGACACACTACAGCTAATGTTCTCACACTGTGGGACATCAGTAGGGGAGGAAAAAGGAGGGGAGAGCAAGAGAAACATTCCACAGCTGGGAGACAGTGGGCGAGAGAGAGACTCTTTATAAGATACAGTGTTTATTCTGTGATATCTGCTGACCTCCAAGATGTGCTTGACATACTGTACTATGTCTAGATAAACAAACAAATTCACATGAGAAAGGGCTGTTAACTCACGTTAATGATTCACGTTAAACCTAGTCAGAAACCAACACCATCATGTTTTGAAAAGAATAAATTATGCATTTTTCCTCTTGTACTTTTGAAACCTGAGTTTGATGTGCCAATAATTCAAAAGACAAAGCTGGAACTCAAATAGTCCAACATTGGCCAGTGAATTAGCCAAAATAAGTGGAAAGTACAGTGATACAATAATCACAACATTGACTACCATTCATAAGTTTGAGGGCAACATATTCATAAATTAATATTTTTATTCAACGATGATGCATTAAATTGACTAAAAAAAGTCATTAAAACTTTAAAGATTTCTATTTCAAATAAATACTGTTCTTTTGAGCTTTTTATTTATCAAAGAATCTTTACAAATGTAATTACAAAAGTAAAAAGTAAATGAGCAGCAAATCAAGATATTAGAATGATTTCAGAAGGATCATGTGACACAAGTAACGGCTGCTGAAAATTTAGCTTCGCTATCACAGGGGATAAATGACATTTTTAAAATATATTTAGCTAGAAAACATTTTAAAAGAGTAATAATGTGTAACAATACAACTTTATTTCTTATTAAATAAATTTTGCCTTGGTAAGCATAAGAGACTTAAAAAAAAAAACATTGTACTGACCCCAAACTTTTGAATGGTTGTATATAGCTACAAAAATCAACAACAACACCAAAGCTAACAGGATTTTACATAACAAAAATTTATACATGTACAAGCAAGACCTTTGCAATGATGATGGCCTGATAGATTCCCAGGGGGAGAGTGATGGCGGTACGCAGTGCCAGTGTTGTGCACATGATGTTGGCCCACCACGGCAGTCCTGTCATCTGCTGTGCGGACACGAGGAGCTGCTCTGTGAGGTGTACAGGGGTAGAGTCTGCAATGCTCGCATACCAGCTCGGTCGGTCTGTGGTGATAGATCTCCTGGGCTGAAGCCCAACGATCAGTGTGATGGAGGCATTGCCAGCTAGGGGTGGCTTGCAGCGGAGAGGCTGGGTGCTGTGAGTCCTGAAGTCCAGACAGGAGCAGCTCTGAGATACGCTTCTGATGTGAGGCCTCAGTTTTGATAAGCTTCCATAGTGACATATCCGTAGATTCACAAAGGACGTCGACCTGACAAACTTTGTCCACATCATTATGGGTGAACCTTTGAAGAAAAAAAACAACAACAACAACAGTGACAAATCAAGGACGTGTCTTGGCAATTATTGTTGATCACGTTAGTTATCCTGCTATTCTAAACCACATATCCTGTTTTTGTTTTTAGATTTTCCAGAAAACAGGCTACTTTTGCATGTCTAGAATTAAAGCAATTGTTGTATGTTGGCATGGAATAGGCATATATGCACACCATGGTATAATGATATTAACACACAAGTAATTATTGCTCATTGGTTGTTTCTGATTAAAGATTATTTTATTGTGTCCTTTGTTATTTCTTTTGCATGATGACATACATAATAACCTGCTATGCTTCACACACTTAACCTCTCTTTTGATAATGAAAAACAAATTAAATGCCACGTACCATACAATCTTTTATGTTCTTTATATTCTGCAAATTTCTTTAAAACCACAATTAAATAATCCACACAATTACTAGATATTGTTGTTGGAAAAGCTCTAAAATGCATATCGAACACTGACCAACAGTAATAGAAAATAATAATAATAAAACAGTCAAAGATAACTCGGTTTACCTTCGTTTGTTGTTCCAGACCTAAGATATACAAGTTGTTTATCACGTCATTTGCGCGTTGAATATATATTGAAACATCTTATTTTTCCCCAGTATGCTTATCCTTTTTATTCGGAATGTCAAAATGAGCAAGGCATGACAAGTCGCATGAATATGACGTCATGTATATCGCAAAACATTTGCGTCACTGCTTTGCTCATTTTTTATTTAAAATAAATAATTTCGAATGTATGACAAGTATTACAAAATACAGAGTAGGTTCAATGTATTACAAAGCGTATTTTAATATATATATATTTTTATTCTGTACATTGTTAAAATCTCCCAAAGCGCCTCAGCGCCATCTGTTGACAGCCACAGGTCCAACAGAGACAGGGACAATAACAGCCCAAGTTCATTCATCATGTTAAGTTATTACAAAAGTTTATTTACAAATGATTCCCGCTTCATCTGGATCTCTGTAACTGCTCGTATCTGGATAATACGAATGCTGATGTGAGGTAAGTTATGCTGATCTTTGTATTGTTTATCTTGGTACATGTGCTGATATATATATATATATATATATATATATATATATATATATATATATATATATATTATTTCACGACAGTTTCCTTCAAAAACAAAACACCCATGTGCTAAATCATACAGTAATTAATCAAAGCTTATTTCAGGGAATTGCTATCGTTTTTTAAAACTCTCTTTATCTGATATTAGCTCGGGGTATTTTTCGGGCTAAAACTGTTTAAAATATAGCAGAGAAAATATAAACATTTGGAAAAACATCTGACAAAACATCAGTTCCAGACTGAGATTTTGTATTTGCTCTTCTATGAACAAATATGAGCTCATATTAGCACGAAAATCAAACTTTCCAAAGATGTCATTATTTTTAACTGTCCATTTTATCAATAACTTCAGTTTAAAACATTTGTGTAAAATGTACAGTACACTGCATACAGTATATGCTCAAAATGTATAAATGCAAAATGTATCTTACAACAGGTAAGTCCTCTAAACTGCATTCGCCTGTGATTTGGATTGTTTAATCCTGTACTTGGCCGGCAAAACAGGTCAAAGGTTAAAGGTCAGTCTAGTTGTGGGCCCTCCTAGCCCTGCGCTGCTGTGACGCCCTGCGTTGATTAATAAGCTTAGTGCTGACACGCAGTTTCCGCATGCGCAGCTGGCGCAGCCGGAGCTGTAGGTCTTTGGGAATCTTGCCTCCCTTGGCCAGGATCTCTCTCAGACGCTGTTTTGGTGTCTTGGTGAGATGGAAGTCACATATAGTTGGGTAATGTTCGTACTCGACCCTGCAGCTTCGTGTAGCTGGGAAATATCCCTCAGCGGTCACTGTAATATCATAGTCGCCCGGGTTCAACAGACGCCAGAAGTCCCCATCAAAAGCTAAAATAGTATAGGAGAACATTTTTAGCTTATTTTATAGATGTATTGAATGATTGTGTTTTTTAATCATTCTGAATAGCGTTACCTGATCTTATGTGGTGGTCAATGTCATCTACTTTGATGATGGCATCAGCGATGCCGGCTTCAGTGTCTTTGTCCTTAACAACTCCTTTAATTCCTCTGTGCACCTGTCATATGGATAAAGTGTTTTCATTGCTTTTTCTGACACATTCAGGTGTTTAGGCATTTTGTATGTAATATGTTGTACCTGCTCCATGTAGACAAGGAGAGACTCTTTATTGTTCTCCCATTCTATGGGTAGTTCACTGGCATGAGGAAACTTATCGCAGGACAGCTCAACTGTCACTTCAAAACAGTTGGTGTGCAGGTAACTAAAGTCGTTCATACCTACAGATGAACACAGTCAGAGTGATGCAATTAGGGTTAATATTCTCAGACACTACCATTCAAAAGTTTGGGGTCACTAAGATTTTTAAATGTTTCAAAGAAGATTTATGCTGCATTTGTATTAACACAGTTGAAACAGTAATATTGTAGCACATATTACAGAAAAAAACCAACATCTGGATTGCAAACTTTCTCAATTCAAAAAATGAGTTCCTTTATGATCTCAAAAGCAGCAGCACTTACTGCCTGGCACTGTATGCCAGTTTGCTCCGTTGATAATGTTATTGTAACGAAGGAAGTCCTCATTGTGACAGGGCCTTCGGTCTGGATTGGACATCACATGATTGGTGCTTGCATAAACTGTGGCCAGCCAGCGGAAGAAGCTTTCATCGGGGGTGGGAGTGTGCTCTTTGGGAGCCCAGTCTTTGGTCATATCAAACGGGTATGTGACCACCAGCTCTCCTCCATGGAGGTTAGCGCTGAGAACGAAAGGTATAGTTTGCATCCAACTGATGACGGCTCTCGTTTCTGAAGCCACCTTAAATATAAGACCAAAATAATGGTTTATTTAAAATCTTAGAGAATGATCACTTGAAATCATTTAAAGAGGGGAGAGGGGTGCTTGTTTTAATCAGTGAGACCACATACCATAGCATCTTCTGAAGTATAGTGTTCTGGAATGGGAAAGTAGTGATTGATTAGTTTAGATTTGTCTGTTTCCAGCTCGATGGCGTCCCACATCACCGTGTTCAGATCTGCGAAGTTGTGATTCATGTCAATGCCCTCATAACTATAGCGACCCAGTGCCCAACCGGCCAGCTCTGAACCCTGCAAAACAAAGTATGTTCACAAAACACAGGTGTTATATGTTTTATCTTATGAACATGTACATTACCATTCGAAGTTCTTGGATCAGTAATATTTTTCAAGATCAAATAAATGCAGGCTTGGTGAGCATAAAAGACTTCTTTCAAGAACATTTTAAAAATCTTACCATCCCCAAACTTTTGAAGGGTATTGTGTTGATGAAGAGTAATTTTAGAAACAGCAGAATTCCATAGCTTTACCTTCTTGTAAGCCATTTCATAGCCATCAGGGTTCATCGAGGGCAGTAGATGAATGCGTGTCTCTTTTACTAGGTGAACAATCCGCTGATTTCCACGTTTGTACTCCTGGCATATGTACTCCATCAGGTTGAGCAGTAGCTCCCTCCCAAGCACTTCGTTCCCATGCATACCAGCCACATAACGAAACTCAGGTTCACCTGCAGGGGGAGCCACATTGCCTTTAGACTGTCATGCTCCTTAACAGAAAATAGATAACTGTGTGCAGCTTTTAGGAGTGTTATGGTATACAGAAGTACAGATTAGGGGCTCTGTTTTGAATAGTAACTCCATGCCTTTCCACCTCCCCTATAGAGTGTGTTAACAGAGGGGTCTGGAATCTGGCACCCTCTCTCTAGCAGTTCAGAAAGCTCTGCCTGTCTGTTACATGTTTTGTTCCAGTTCAAAGTGTTTTTTTTTTTTTTAAATCATAATTTTTTTCTTTGGTGGGAGGAACAAAATAGACACAATGAAGAATGTCTTAAATGTTAGGAAAGTGTCAAGATTTGGCCATGTTGAAATCCTTGTTATAACTGCATTTAGTAGTATTCATTCATGCGATTTCAACATGGCCATTACTGTGTAAAATTAAAACTTTCAGGCAAACATTCCAAAAAAAAATTATTTTATTAAATGTTCTTAGACTTGTTTTAAGCTGTTTTATTCATGTCTTTCCGTAGTTTAAACACTGATTGAGTGATTACATGGCATGGGATGTTCATTCATGTTTATTTCGTGTTAAATATAGTAGTTAAGAGGAAGCAAAACATTTACATAATTTGAAAGACTCTGATCAAAAGTAACAATTTATAAAACTGGAATTTTCCAATGAAGTTAAAACAATGCTGCATTTGTTCAGTACACACTGAAAGACCTGTACTGAAGATATTCTGATACACCCATCAGACAGGAAATACTCTCCTGTATAGAGAGTAGCAGTGTGGGATTTTTATTACCAATGATCTAGAAGTAGAAACTGAATGTGAAAGGACTGCTTATGTGTTGAGAAAAGTTGTTAAGCCAATAATGATGTTTAGGTATGTTATTTGGCCTCAGACTTGATGCATGTGGCTTGTAATACTAGAGCACATAAATGCACTTTCATACTCTTTTCATTTCATGAACAGCTGAGATAAAGCTAATCTATTTTTAAAGAGGCCACAACCTTTGGAGTTCTGTAGGCGGCCATTTCTCCACTGTGCCTGGTATTTCTCACATTAATTTCCTCCTAAACAGAATTGCCACATTTTTTGATCCACTTGTGAAATGCTCTATGATTTTTTTGTAACACACCGGTTGAGGTTATTTCTTCTGAGGTCTGCCGCCATGGCTTTCTGCGATTGCATCCCTGGCTCCAGCTTGCATTATGAGTGCTGGCAGGAGATGAGGAAACCACTGCCAGAGCTGGCAACTTCTCTCACCAAGAAACCAATCTCTAACCCACAGGCCAATGTAAACACTAGAGTTGCCCAGTATAAACGGACAGGGCAAATCAGAGTGAATGAGAGCGAGTGAGAGAGAGAGAGGGGGGGGGGGGGGGTAGAGGGTTTTTAGGCTATGTTCCAGTTGCTCTCATTCCAGCAAAAAAACTGATAACTGCATTCGCATGGAATTTGTGCCAGAAAACTCTACTGAAATTCAACTGAAATTCTAAAATTCTAAATACCCTTGGTCCTAATTTCTGTAGATTAACACAATTTACCCAGTTTAAATTTCCACACAGTTTCTCTCCCAAATCTGCATTGAAAATTCAGAGGTTTGCATATTCTGCTAAGCACATTGTGCTTGCATTAAGTTATATTGCTCAGGTTTTTGCATGATTACACAGAATAAAGTTAGAGGTAGATTATCTTGTGCTGGGCCTCAAACTCACCCAGCTCGTGTTTGCCTGGATTGTCAGAGATTTCCATCACATACAGTTTAAGGCCCATGTAGCTTTTGCCAATGCTGTAAATGCGGGTGATATCAGGACACATCTCGTTCACAGACTTCATGAGCTGAAAGACAAATGATTATGCACATTTTTACAGCTTATTCTTACTTGGTGTACTGTAAGGACACATCACATAAAGTGACAGTAAAAGTGACTAGATCAAACATGGTTTTATTAAAAAATGAAGCAACAAAATGTGAAATTTTGAGCAGCATATCCTAATAAATTTACTTTTAAAATAGAAAATACTACTTTACATTCTAATAGTTACTAACATTACTGTTTTCAGTGTATTTTTGATTAAATAAAAGCAGCCTTAGTAAGCGTAAGAAAAACATTTTTGAACAATTTAGAATCACACTGACCCCAAACTTAGTGTGTGACGAAACACTTATTTTCCTTCAGATCAGTGATCATGGAGAATATACTAAAACATTCCTTGCATTTATTTATCTTTCTGTGTGTATATTAATGTGGTTTTTTTTTACCTGCCCGCAGGGTTGTGTTAATGTAGACACTGTTGCATAATAGTGGTCAGACTGACCACAAGTGATCCGCAAGGCAGTGCTCACATTCTGACATGACAATCTGGAAAAATGTTTGTTTTCTTGCCAGGGCTGGTTATTAGATCATGTGGCCTGACTGTAAGACCAGCTCTATCAATCTGAAGTGCACTGTAATTGCATGTAGGACTGCTGGCTATAAGTAGCAATTGTTTTTTTTATGATTCACAGTATTTATAATTTATTTTTTATTACATGTAGGAATTTTATAGAGCCTGATATATAATTTTTAAATCTGCAACATCTTGGTGGGTTTTACCATTTTATATTAACTAGGCAACAACAAAACAAGGTAAACACATGTTTTCCCGTTTTTTTTCCTCACCTTCCTCATCTCTTTGTAGTTATGATGTCTGAAGTCCAGTTTGTCCTTGGTGCCTTCCTCAGCTTGCCATGGGTAGATATTGTTTGGATCTTAAAACAATGTATCATTCACACATATTACTGTGCCCACGTTTAATTCACAGTAGTATATTGTTACTTTTGTGCTTATCAATTTGATACATTTTAATAATGCATTGTTTTCTGTGATCTCCATGATATGTCAAAAGAAAGATCTTCCATATGTGAGATGAATGAAATGTTTGTGTTTGGCATACCTGGCAGCTCACAGCCCATAATTTCAGCTCTCAGACAGATGGTCCCATTCTTAAACCAGGTCTGAGGGTTAATGCGTATGTATTGTGCCACCGCCGGCTTGGGCAAAATGGCCAAGACTGGCGTTTCGCTGTCCTTGTTCCCTTCAAACACCTGTTAGCATACAAGATCACTTCTGGTGAGTGATCCTATTGATGCAATCCAAATGACATTTGCCAGTGGCAGCTGGCACCGCAGCCCATTCTAGTTAATGCCCAAGGAGGCCACACGAGAGGCTGGCACAGCGCAGTCCACAATGGGCAGGCTATTCTTTTCAAAAGAACCGCTTAACCCTGCCAACTACTGCCAGTGCCTGCCTCCAACCTCTGTTAGTACAAACCACCCTGTGCCAGCTGGAAACGCTGAATGGATATAATGATGTCACAAAGATACTGAGGCTAATATACACCAGCAGCAGTCAATGGCACAACCTACTGTCTGGAAAACGGGGCTTATTTTAGATTATCTTTGTTAAATGAAAGGAAAACTGTAATTCAGCCTCAAAATTATGCTTAATAGAGTCATATAATGAGAAATACTATTGTTCTTGATTTTTTTCCCTCTATTTTTGACAAAAAAAAAGTGTTAACAGAGATTCTGCAATTTTTACATTTTACTTTTTAAAAATTAATTATGCTTGTATAAAATAATGCATTTAGGTTGACTTATATATACAGTGCCCTTGGTAAATCTGAGCAAAGCTGACTGTTTACCTTTTTGATCTTTCATTCAGAAAAATCACAAAATTCTAAAATATCATTGAAGTAAAACAATTGAAAATGGGGAGAAAAATGAAATAAAAGGTTTTCTCCAATACATGTTAGACACAATTATTGGCACCCAATTATTGCTAAATATATGTCCTTTTCCCAAGATAATAGATCTGAGTTTTCTCCTGTAACGCCTGAAGAGTTTGGAGAACACCTGATAAGAGAAAATAGACCACTCCTTCATCCAGAATCACTCCAGATCCTTCAGAATACCAGCTCCATGTTGGCTCTCCTCTTTAACTCATTTTCTGCAGGGTTCAGGTCTGAGGACTGGGACAGCCATGTCAAAAGCTTCATTTTGTGCTCAATGACTAATTCTTGTGTTCATTTTGATGTTTGTTTTGGATTACTGTCCCAATGGAAGACCCAACCATGGCCCATTATAAGATTTCTAACAGGGTCAGTCAGTTTTAGATTTGCTATCTGCTGGCATTTGATAGAATCCATGATGGCATGTGTCTAAACAAGAAGTCCAGGACCCCCAGCTGAAATATAGACCCACAACACCAAAAACACAGCAGTATACTTCATTGTAAACATGGAGTACTTTTTATATCTGTGTTCACCAAACCCAACTTGAGTGCTGGCTGCTGAAAAGCTCATTTTTTTTAGTTTCATCTGATCGTAGAAGCCAGTCCCATTTGTAGTTCCAGTCCTGTCTGACAACTGAACATGCTGGAGA
>JAUCMS010000024.1:8054391-8064646 GCA_032357445.1 Enteromius radiatus
GATAGAGACACAGGCAGTTTCCTAACGTTGTATGTTGATAGAAAATGTTAATTATTTCCCTGATGGTGGAAATGGAATTTTTCACTGCTCTAGCTCTTTTCTTAAAGCCACTTCACTAATTTGTGAAGGTCAATTATTTTTTGCTGCACATCATAAATATATTATTTGTTTTTTTCTCATTGTGTTGATGATTAAGGGAATTTGGTTTTGTTTTCCCTCCTACATATATTTCTGTGAAACAGGAAGCCAGGGCTGGATATTTTAATTTCCATAATCACTCTGGAGTGCTCAAAATTGTGAATAAGAATGGGAATATACTTTAGAGATATTTTACTCATAAAAAATTCTAGGGGTGCCAATAATTGTGGTCAACATGTATTGGAGAAAAACATTTATTTCATCACAAGAATTTCTCCCTATTTTAAATTTTTAAAATGTGTGAATTTTTAAATGAAAGATCAAAAGGATAAACAACGCAGTTTTTTTTTACCTTTGCTCAGATTTACCAAGGGTGCCAATATTAGTGGAGGGCACTGTATATACAGTAATGTGCAAAAGACTTAGGCCTGAGGGTCGATGTATAGCGAAATATCAGTTTACATTTCCAAACAATTATTTTTGCCATTAATTGTAATAATGCAGTGAGATTACTGTCTGCACAAGGAATCTGACAACAGCCAGTGCTCCACACAGAGATCTGATCTGATCATCATCCAGTCTGTCTGGAGTGACATGAAGTAACAGAGCAAACTGAGACAGACTCGATCCAGAAGAACTGTGGCAACATCTCCAAGATGCTTCAAACAAACCTACCTGCAAAGCTACTGTACTGTTTAAAGTTTTAGACACTCGTGTAAAAAATGCTGTAAAATGAGGATGCTTTCAGAAATAATGCCATAAATAGATTTAATTTATCAATTAAATTCTATTAACTAAATCAAATAAATATTTGGTATTATTTGGTAAAACAGCTTCTGTTCCGAGGTACACTTGCCCATAGTTTTTCAGGTAGCTTTTCAGATAGGTTTTTTTTAAGCATCACTTTAATTGCCACAGTTCTTCTGGATTGAGTCTGTCTCAGTTTGCTCTGTTACTTCATGTCACTCCAGACAGACTGGATGATGATCAGATCTCTGTGTGGAGCACTGGCTGTTTTCAGATTTCTTGTGCAGACAATAATTTCACTGCATTATTACAATTAATGGCAAAAATAATGTTTGGAAATGTAAACTGATATTTCACTACCGAAAAAGATAGAAATAACCTAAATAACTTTGCATTATTGCTGTACCTTGATTATTTCTCTTCGCCTGGCCCTGTTGGATACTGTACGCTGATCGTAGACCCCACTCATGTTTACTGGACTGTTTTGTGACTTGCCTTCAATAAACCTGTGTGCCATTGTTTGACCATGCCGGTGTTTTTGACCACATCTGTTTAAAGCTTAGCAAATCCATAGAAATTGTCTACTTAATAAAAAGTGCAAAAACTTTTCTTGTCCTGTTATATATCTGTACTTACTTATATATTATTCAGTAGGTTGTTGCTTGTGTGTAGTTACAGAGATACATACTATCTACCAATACATTGTACAGTATATGTACCATACAGCAGTTATTGCATACTACATTCACATCTAGTTACTATGCAAGTACACAGGTATTAGGGCCACTTAATATAAAGTGGGAACAAAATCTTTATTATTTACTTTTTACTGGTAGTGTAGAAAGTATACAAAAGACACTTGATAACAGAGACCAACATACCGCCTCTTCTGTTCCATTCAAGCATGGCTTCCATTTAATAGTATCATTGCTAACTTGAACCTTAAAGGTTTCTACATAGTCCAAGCTGCAGAATAAAAGTGACATATTGTAGTTATAGGAATTTACTATTTGTTTTAATTATGGCATTATGTTAGAGAAATATATTATGAAATGAAGTACCTCCATATAGAGCTGCGACCTTGTAGTATTACTGCTGTGAACCGCGTAAGCTTCTTGGCATCTATCCGTAACCACTGGTTCTGGTCTTTATATTGGGCACACCAAGCTCCATCATAAATATCACCATCCTCCACACCAGACTTCAAAAGCAGAACAAAAATGAATGAAACAGTGGTTTATGTTAATCTGAAAACCACAAATGTGCAAATATGCTGATGATATATATATATTTTTAAAAATGCTGACTTACTGACCCTAAACTTTATAGGACGTTTATGTGTATGTACGTATATATTTAAGGTTTATTCTGTAGTGTGGCCTACCTGTATGTTAAGTCGGCCTCTGTGTGGCCCCAGGCCCATACGCTTGAAAGAAGAGGCCTGAATCTGTGAGTCTTTAACTTTCAGAGACTCTAGACCCAAAGGAGGACATTCTGTGAAAGCAAAAGAGATGATTAAAAGTGAAGGGATATAGAGAAAAATAAATATTGTGTGCTCCTTAGATTTTTGAGCCAAGTGAATTTTAAATGCTATCTTTAATAGAACTGTTTAGTAATCAGCGCATAAGATTTTATATTCGGTGCAGCTGCAGTGCAGACAGGAAACTGTTGTTTTGAAGAGAGTGGCCCAACCATTTTTCAAATACTTTCCCCCCTTCTCTACCAGGCTGTTTTGTAGCGTTCTTATCTGAAGACTTTAGGATCTATTCAACACTAATACAACAACATGAAAAATTCACTATTGCAGGAACACCCAAAAACGTTCTGTCAGCTGAACCCATTTGACCAGAAATAAATGAAGTGAATATTTCAATACTTACACAACACGTTTTTCTGATGTCAGTTAATGGTTACATGATGTGCAGATAAACTAAACATTTCATCTTTCATTTTATTTAGATTTGTCTTTATGATAATTATTAATTATACATTTTTATGATTTAGCTTTTCATCAAGTATCTATTGCAGTTTACTCACAAACCCAGATTTGTAAAACCTGCACAGTTCGGGAAACTCGTGCCTCTGAGTTGGGAGTTCATCATGAACGTCACACATTTAAATCAGTGAAATAAAATGGAAGAAATCTACATATTATACAAGATATTACAACTTCAAGTAAAGCAAACTGTAATAATTGAGTGATCAACACAATTCGCAGACTTTCACTATTCATAATAACTGTTCAAAAGCAATACTTATTCATTGCATTTGAATCACATGCTGCCAGAATGTTTAGTTTATAGTATTAGTTATAAATATACTTTAGTATACAAGTGTCTTAACACACAGATAAAATCACAGTTTGCATGGTATAATCTTCCATGTTCCAAATCCTGCTCACTTTCATTCATCAACTGCTGCTGGCGGGGGGCTGCAGGCACTTTTTATTTAAGTTTAAGTAAGGTTTTAGGTTGAGCCTGTTGCTTTTGAACCTTTGTATATGAACATCATGTAAAAGTGATGAGACTCTCAAAAAGAAACGAGCACATCTGGTTCTTGTGGGTGAGTCAGTCAGATGGTTTGTGGAGTCAGCATTCCTCACCATTTCATCTGAAAATGGGAAGATTTCCTGGCACTGCTAATGTTTAGATGACCCAAATATTTTGACCAAGACTATTGTCTTAAAACTTGAAAACTGTTTTATTGATAGACAGCAGGGCTGTGAGATGCCACTGAGCTTGTCTTTAAGAGGTGTTTGGAGAGGTCTGAATGTAATTGGGCTTGTTATGCAACCACCACCCCCTATAAATTTGCTAAAACACCCCAATTTCTGAGATTAACAGAGAACTTGAAGGAAACAAGAGCTGTTGCTTGTGAAGTTTTGTTTAAAGTGGGTTCTTGAATGGGTTATTTGTCTCTGTCTTCATCATAATGAAGACTTCAACTAGCTTTATAACCCTATAGCAAATGTTCTGTACATGTGCTTATTTTAGTTCACTTCTTACAAGATCCATGACGGAAACAACTAATTGTCCTATAATTCTGACCATAGAATTCCATGCAGTTGAATATAATCTATGGAAAATCATGCTTTTCAGCTCTGGGGTTTGTATGGTTAGTGGAGAAAACTAGTTCACTGACGTGTGACCCAATTGGTCTTTGAAACAGGATAGAAGACTATTAGTGCACTGTTTGAATATGGCTGGAATTATGTAACAATGCTTGCTTGCATATTTCTAAATGGATGATCTGGGAGTTTTTTTTTTTTTTTTTAAATAGTAGCCTACGGACAGCATAAATGCATGCATAAATATATAGATGGATGGAAGTATGTATATATAGATGGTGCTAAATTATTACTTGTTTAACTCTTTTTAAACTTCCAGTTTAAAATCATGTATTTGAATATTGTTAGAATTGTAATTGCCAAATACATTTTTAATGCAATGACATTAACAATGTAATACAATTGCAATTGTATAAATATTATCATTATAAATTAAAAGTTTATTTTGTATAATATTTTATTATAGCTACAATTATATCCGTGACTAAACGTTCCCAAAAGTGGAAACTGCGGTCACATTTCTTACCAAATACCGGCGGTTCTTCACGTTCTTTTGGGTTCCAAACTCTCCGTTCCACGTTTTTATCAATGTTCTCATTCAGGTCCTCTGTGCTGAAACGCACTGGAGTGGTCGTCGTTTTTGTGGCTGGGAGTGTTGGCTTCACTGTTGTTGGTTTCAATGCTTTCGTGTTCACCTCAGTCCGTTTCACAGTGGGCTTCAGAGTATTTGTGGCACCTTTGGTTGACACGAATGGCTTCACTGTTGTGTATTTGGTGACCGGAGTGGGTGTAAATGTCGTGGCTCTCGGAGGTTTGGTGCTTCTCTCAGTGGGTTTCAGAGCTCTGGTAGTCGCCTCGGTGGGCTTGACTGTCTTGGAGAATCTGCTTACCTTAGTAGGTGAGATTTTTCCATAAGTGCTGCTGGTCCTGTGTTTGATGCGGGATCTCCCGCTTCCGGTTGCAAATGATGCTTGAGTGTAATTTAAATTATATGATGCAGTTGTAGCTGATTTTTTAAGAGAAGGTGAAGTAGATACTTCTCCAACTAAAACAGCAATAAAAGTTAGCAAAAATAAAAGTATAACGGTTGGTGCCATGGTTCCCTATTTAGTGTCTACTGTAAATCTCAGCCCATATATGTTGCTCTATCTGAACACATAAACTCCGTAATGTTGCTAAATCCCCCGCCACTAGTGTTGCAAAGAAACCATATTACTGTGAATAGAGGGAGAGAGAGAATCTGGGGGGAAAATCTATGCCATACATTTTTCTTGGCTTATTTCTCATTTTTTCTTGTTAGGTGTTTTTGTAAAAAAAAAAAAAAAAAAAAATCCTATTTGGAGAATCAGTATTACTTGTGCATTTCGAATTAGTTTTTCCACTCAAAAGAAAAAGGAAAAAGTTGATTATTTATAATCCCAATTATTGAGAGCAGGGCGCCATCTAGTGGCGATGACAGCTTTTTTTTAAATATCTTGACTGGAATAGTTGGTTAACAATGGAGGAAACTCTTGCGATTTATTGTTTTAATACCTGTTAGGTAATTAAATGCTCTTATCTAACATAAGATTAATGTAGTATATTTAAGGTTGGCTTACAATTGTAATGTTAACATATGTTTGTTTAAATGAATTAATATTTTATTAAAAATGCATTTGTCAATACATATGCTTTCTAGCGTAAAAATTTTGCAACTATAGCCACAATTTAGGACAGTCTGTTTCACATTTGTGTTCAATTTTAATTGTTACATTTGACAGTGACACATAAACTTAATGTGCAACTAGAATACAGCTCTACTGCGAAAGCTAAAAGTATAATGAAATAATTGTTAATGTTTGTTGCTATTTCAGTTGGTCTGATCAACCTCCCGACTTTCTTAGCTGCATAATCCATTGTATCAATATTCAGTTTGTTGTAATTGCTATTTTTTTAAATAAGAAAATTCCACTAGATGGCGACAAAACACCGTGTATTTTTTTTTTTTTTTTTGCCGTGACAGTTTGATAGCAAGTTTGCTCGTTTAAAAGACGACGACGAGAGTTCATTTTTGATAGTAGTTTTTTTGAGCAAAACTAAATAAAACGCTCAGACAGTCCTGATCAAATTCATTAAATAAGATATTGTTTATGCGTGGAAAGATGGACTTGAAATGTTATTTGCACTGCTGACAGTCTTTCATGTCCGATCTGAGCTCCTGCTGAGCTTTACTATAGTAACGAGATTAGAGACCCCATCATCATCAATTATTAATGTATCATGCGCTTCAATAAACTTCATACAACAGAAATGTGAAAAACACAAACAATTCTGAGCATTTAAAGCGGTTTATCATTTTATGTTCTATCAATTATTGAATGAGTAGTGTTTTCTTCTTTTCGTTCTAGTTCGCTCGCTCTAGTTTCCCTTTTTCATATAAATATTTCATAGTGTCTTTTGACATCATTAATTAGTTTAGTGCCATTATGCATTGAATGTTAATGCAGGTAAATCTCAGGTAATGTATTATTTGATTATTTATATGATATAGGGTGCTCTTTTTCATTTTGAACATATATCTTAGTGTCTGGATAAGAACAAAGCTAAACGACGTAAACTTAATATTTGAGATATTTGTGCTGGAGGGTGTAGTTTCCTGAAAAATTCAATTCACTGCTCCCCCCCCCCCTTTTTTTTCTCTCTCTAACACATGCACACACCGGATGCGAGAAAAAACATGGATTTTGCATGGAAATTCCTTTCCTCAAGCTGTCAGTTTCTGCCAGTACCACCTACAGTGAGGAGTGAAATGTCAACGCTTAATAGAAAACTTAACACTGCAAAATATGCATAACCTGCTTTACTTAAACATATATATGTGCTATATAGAGACTGTTATGCTGTTGTCTGCATGGGTATTAACATGACTTTATTGCACACTGTCTGGGGTCATCTTTACTGGAAAACTAAGTGACTACTAACTATGCATGTCAAACCGTAAGTGAATAATTTGTCAGGTGGCTGGTGCTGTCATGTAGCATATGAAATTGGTGGGACTGGTGCTAGGAACTGCAATGAAACTAGAAGAAAACATGCTTATTGCTCCCAGCAGTCTGCTTGGGCATAATAGTTGTTATGATTATAGCTCTATAAATTGAGTTACTAATTAGACTTCGATTGTACGGATCAATTAAATATAGCCTCCTGATTTTTATATTACATTGTAAACAAGTTTAGGGGTCTAAGCAATTATTCAGACCTCCCTTTTTGTATTTAAACAAATTGTAAAAGATTATATTCAAGTACATATATTCTTACAATTGTATATATGGCAAGAAAAAAGACATCAGGTTTTATTATTGAATATTTTATAAAAAATCTTTATAGAGAAATAAATGATTGATAGATAGATAGATACTTTCATACATGTAAAAACTTAAAAATGCATTAAAATGGCTTTTTAATTGATTAAATAATAATGTAAATGGCTTGCACTGGTAGAGACATATACATTTAATATACATTTTTATAATGTATGTGTTTGCGTCTTTGTTTACAGCATGTTATATTTAAAATATAGAAATCTGTCACGCGCACACACACACACACACACACACACAAAATGTTCAAAATGATGTCTGGTTCCCTGCATACTTCAGCTCTGTTTTATAAGTTCTGAAGTCATGAGAGTTTCATTAGGAGCTGGTCTAAGTAATGTGTGTGTGTGTCTGTGTCCTGTACAGTGACCCAGCATCAGTGCTATGAGAGCTAGCAGCATGCCGCTCCTTTAATGACCTATGAGAGCTGTGGACCCAGGCCATACACGGGGAACCTGAGAACCTGCTGAGCAACTTCTGTTGATCTAAGCCAGGTGAGGGGCCCACACTTCTGCAAGACAGACAGAGAGAGAGAGAGAGAGAGAGAGAGCTGGGGACAAGACTTTGAGTGTGAGTGTGTATAGGGAGTTTTATGGCACAATTGTTGTTTGAATTATTGATAGCTTGGAAAGCTACTCTCTAATCAGTTCTTGTACATTTTATGATTCACTATATGCGGGTTTGTTTCCCAAAGACTATTCATTTCTGTGTGCTTAATGTTTCTAAACATAGTAACGTGCGAATGGAAAATGATGTGTTTTGTCTAATAAAAGTACATGCTGCAAATAAAGAGAGAGAGATTTTATTGTAGCACACTCACTCTGTGCGCTCGTAGCTTACTCAAATAAACCACAATATCGCTCATACAGCAGGTGAGCTGCATCAATTCACAGGAGTCCTTCATAGACCTCCACAGCCTGAGAAACTTAACCTTCTGATGAAAACCGCAATGTCCTGACCTAAAACCAGAGATGTGAACAACAGCAAATAAAACACAGGATATACTTGGTGAGTAAAGTGCCTTCAGATGTTTCTTTCATGTTCTTGTACAGCTTGATTATTTTTTTCGAGCTCCGCTCGGTGTGTCCTCTCATTACCACAGTGTACTACCTGAACGCTACAGGACTTCAGAATTATAAATATTCATTCTTCCCCTCACCTGAAAATCTAACAGCATGCTATACCTCACTTCTCAATTATTGATTTCCAGCAGGCTTATAAAAGTATCGAAACTCTGGATTGTTCAGAAGAATTTGGAGAACAACTGCTGAGTAAATTCTATAAAAGGTCCTGGAGTTTAATTACAATATGTTTATTCATTATACATTGGTTATTTAAAATGTTTTTGTTGTAAAAACGCTGTAACAGCAATAATCTAATATGTAAATAAAAATTTTAGTGCATAGATAGATAGATAGATATTTGTCAGATAAAATATTGCAGGATTGTGCATGTGTATATTTATGCTAATTTGATATTTGGTGTTACTCCCATGTAAAATATTTAGAGTAAAATCTTGCTAGATTCTATATTGCATAATCAAGATTAATAGGGGGAAATACATCTGGTGTGTTTTAGTGAAACGGAAACTGTGATCAGCAGGTGGCAAAAGCTTCCCAAGACATCCCGTTACATCAACATGCTGCAGTTTTGGCTTTGAGAATTAAAAAGTTATATTCTTATGTCGAGCAGAGCTTTTCTGCTAAATGTCAGCCTTGTATGTGTAAAAATCCACAAAAAAAAAAACTTTGTCTTTCCATAAAACTTTTCCTCCCTTGACTTTCACTGATTCATCCAAAAAGAAGACATGGATGAAACCCCCTCCCAAGACATTCCCTCTTCCATGAACAATAAATGTGGAAGTGTCATGTAATATTGATGGGCTCAGCTGATGATCTCCTGACAACCCCAGTTTGGTCCCTCTCATGTTCTATAAAATATTCATGATCCTTGTCCCCTTCCTGCACCCGCCCCCCTCAGCATCCCATAATGCATGTGTGATGTTCTGCTGGGCCACTCGTACAAAAACACACACCTGGCTGCAGGAGCAAAGAATGATGGGATATATAAGCATGATCTCCTGTGGTGAAACCATCTCTGAGTTTTCTAAACTTAAAAAACAACACAGGTTTTCCCTGATTTCAGTTCCAAGAGTGGAAATTTTTCCTCCATTGTGAACCTGATGTTCCCCACCCCTGCACAACTATCATTAATGTCATTCAACTTTTCTTTTTCTTCTCCTCCTGCTCTCCCTCTACCTGTTCACCTGCATCTGTTCTTTTGTCATTTTTATCAATGCGTCCTTCTTCTCCTCCCTCCTTTGCGTTCCTCCTTCCGTCATTCTCATTAACACCCCGGCCCTGATAGATGTAGAGAAGTGGCCTACTGCTTCTCGAGAGGCTCTCCCGGGTGTCCCGTGCAGTCCTGGCACCCTGTGTTCCTCTCCTTAGACCCGGGCCTGTGCCATCTGCCTCTGTCACTGCCACCGTTGGGCACTGGGAGAAAGTGTGCATGAGGCAGCCCGCTTCTGCTGCAAGAATTCAACACACGCTGTGGCTGCTGCAGCTTTTCAGCCGGTAGGTATACTGGAAGTTTACTTTTATGTGACTAAAAGTTTTATTAAACAGCATTAAGTTTAGGAGAAGCATGCATTTAAATAGTTTTTGTTGTATCTGTGGTATGTCTTTTCGTGCAGTTTAAAATTTAAATTTAAAATTATTTTTATACATTAATATATTTTAGAATGTAATCATGTAATATGCTGCTTTTCTGTTCAAGAAACATTTCTTATGATCACTCTATAGACAAGATTATATTGTCTATAATTCTTATATATGTGTGTGTGTGTGTGTGTATGTGTATTATTTATTGTATAGTTTTATGTATATACATACACACACATATATATATATATATATATATATATATATATATATATTTTTTTTTT
>JAUCMS010000024.1:8070746-8107666 GCA_032357445.1 Enteromius radiatus
AGAATTGGTCATGGACCGACGGACCCAATATAGACATGATCTGCACGTCTATCCGACGTCCAATGTTTAGTGGGTAAAAACCCGTCTAGGGTTCAAGTCTGCCGATTCTCCTGGCTCGCTCCCCGGACAGCACGCCAAATTTGCTTATTCATTCCATTCATTAATGAGGAAGCGTGAACTCGTGAAAACAAAATACAAAAAAATACAAAATACAAAAAAATCTATACACATTTCTAATTCATATTGCATCTTCTTCTAGCCAAGAACAACCCAGAATAAGAGAGTGTCTGAGTGACATATAAAGCAACAAACCACAGTTCACATGGTTTACGGTTTGAGGTTGGAATCTTTGAGAAGAGTAGAGCTGAGTACTCTTAGTAGAGGAATATTTATTTCCAGTAATTGTAGCAAAATATTTAATCATTTGACTTTATAGTTTAAGATGTGAAGGTTTATAGGTTACAATGCCACTTGAAGCCTATTTAAAATAATTTTGGGCTTTGTAGCTCACAATATTTATGTTTCACAGTTGTGGATGTATTTCTTAGAGGTTGCTGCTTTTTAAAATATGAAAATATTAAATTTATTTATAAAAACAAACATTTTATATTTATATTTCATCAAAATACAATTAATATGTAATTTATTCCTATTACAAAGCTGGATTTTCAGTGTCACGATCCTTCAGAAATTTTGCTAATTTGCTTTGATTTGCTGCTCAAGAAACATTTTCATTTGTGTGTTGCTGTATAAAAAGTTTCCTTTAATACAGCTAGAAGTCATAATTTAAGAACTTGTGAACAGACTCGCTATGTTCAACTGTTCACTTCAGTTTAACCTGTCAGACAGAGACAAAAGAGCTGAGAGGCATTAACAAGTCTCTTTCTAAGTCTCTTTCCCTGTCACGGTAAGGTTACTAACAGGTCGATGTACTAGTGCAGAAAGGTAATGAAACAGGGTTCACCTTGGAGCTCTCACCTGGGAGGGTCCGCTTCTCTTGCTGTCTGCACAGATGAGAGCTTTAGGCTAAATCTCTGCTCCGGAGGGTGACACCCTTCAGCTCTTTGCCACCTTAATGGCAGGACTCAAGCCAGATAATGATGCTGACAGCCCGACTGTCAGTCTGTCTCTTCATGCAGCAGCCCCTTAAGAGCTCAACGTGGGGCACTGGCTGTGAATCTGTGAGACTGCTGCATTTTCAAAAGTCATTAATCTAAACAAAGACACCCCGGAGTCTTCTGCGACTCCCTCTGCTCGGCCTCATCCTCGTCCTCTGCTTAGGATAGAGGAGACGAAGAGTGAGTGCAAAAGAGGCTCAAAGTTCTGCAGGGCTGTGACGGCCTGACATGGAGTCAGTGGGCCTCGCATGTAAAAGGAAGTGGCTTTTTCAGCAACTTGGAGAGCTTTTGAAACCACTGCAGCGAGGGAAGCTCGCTACCATTTATTTATTTTTATTTTTTAATGGCAAAAATCAGGAAATTAAGTAAAGATAATGTTTCATGAAGATAAATACATCAAAGCTTTTTGATTAGCAATCTGCATTGCTAATAACTTAATTGGAATAAGGGGATTTTCTACATTTTTTGATTCCAGATTTTAAAATCTTATTCTATCGTAACAAACTGTACATCAATAGAAAACTTATTTCTTCAGCTTTCAGATGATAAATATATTTGACAAATAGTGAGAAATGCCTCAATCATCAACATTAGAGGTAAATTAGAGCATTCTGAAATGTAAAATGTTATTTTAGATTCATTATGACTTAATATTTCACAATTGTGCATTTATTTTTTACAACTATGATAATATAGATATATATAAAAGTTTGACCTTTTGTTTTATTTCTTATGTATTTTACTTTGAATATGGACTTCACGAACACATGCAATACCATTTAAAAGTATTATTGAATAAGTATCTTGTGTCAAGGCTGCATTTATTTTTATTAATAAAAAGTATATCCATATATCTACCATATATATATATATATATATATATATATACTTTTTTTTGCATGAACCTTTTAGACTTTCTATTATAATTTAGAAATAAAGTCTGTATAGGCAACTCTGTTTGGGTGGCATTAGAACAAAGAATCTGGGTTTGGACTCCACTGTGCCTCATAATGTTTTATGTTTTTTTGATTCGTATAATTTAGTTTTGGAGGTCATAAGTCAGTTTTCCCACCCTGAACTAATGCGTGAGTCCTCCTCTGTCAGTGTGTCATATCTCTTCCTCCATCACTATTTCAACGAGCCCTCAGACTGACACACATGCTGCTTACCACATCCAACCAGCTCCTCCAAAGACCCCTAAATCTGCAAACATGTTGAAGATGAGAGAATGTGAAAGGTGTAGCCCTCAGAATAAAGCCAAAACTGCTTAACAACAAAGACACCTGGGCCAGAAGAGGACTGTGGTTACAAAACAGTAACTCCACAGATGCCAAATGCTAATGCAGATGTTTGGATCCTTATTTTCTCAGAGATTAGCTGGCCAAAAGCAAGCTATGATTTAATCTCTGCTCAAATGATCATCAAAACTGAGAGTCGGCCACATTACTGTGGAAGATGCATCAGCAAAAGATGATTTTTACATTTAAGACACTGACATTTCATGCAAAGGTTAGAGTATAGTGGTACCGCTTGTTGCTCCTCCTAAATGTTGTTAATGAAATGTTTAGTGTTTCTCTTCAAGACTGCTCCACAATTTAAAACATACTTTAAAGAGTATGTTTTACTACATCACAATTTTTGCTGCATGCTGATAGGTCAATTAGATATTGTTGTCAAATCTCAAATCTCAGTCTCAATTGTTAACATTAGTTAGTGCATAAAATAACTTTTTTTTAACAGTTATTTAACAATTATTAATCTTTGTTAATGTTAGTAAATGCATTACATTCATGTTAATATGTAATATTAACATATTAATAAATGTTATTATTTTTGTGCATGTTAACTAGTTCATTAATGTTAATCAAATGAAACTTAGTTTATCCAGTGTTATCCATTTATCGGTTTATTTGGTGTTTGTCAAGATAGATTTATTTATTTTTTTTTATTTTAAGCGTATTAAAGAACCCATACTAGTGTTTCACTCAACGTAAGTTTTATTTCCAAGTATATAAATACATCAGTTAATTTTTGGAGTTTTTTAGTCCACTAAATTATTGTTTAGTGTTACACATTTTTATGTTACACAGTTTAAACATGTTTTTTATAACTCTTTCCCCTTGAAAGTGTATTTTTTCATTTTTGTTATTAGTGCTATTTATCTATTTGAAATGTATTATTGCGATCTAATATTTAGCATCTAAACTATTTTAATTTAGAAATTGCAAGTACATTTCTCAAGCAATAGAAATAGAAAGTAACGCATTGTATTTAACATGGAATTTAGTTTTTTCTTTTATCATTATTATTATTATTATTATTTACAACTTCAGAACAAATCATTTTAGACTGCACCATATGGACTTAAAGATGCAGTCACACGTATTTGAAGAAAACATTATCAATGTCATTTTTATTCACACCATCCGCACCTAACAGCAGGATCAGGAAGCTAGTGGGGTGTGAAATATCAGCTTAATTTAAAAATGATTTCTCCCTTATATCTCCTTCAGCTGTGTTCTTCTGACTGCGGTGTTCTTAACACTTTTGTACTTTACTGTATAGAAAAAAAAAATTGAGACACACACTGCCTATCCAACTAGGTCCTTAAGCATCATGGGTAGGGCCATAATCAGATGCCACATTTGTTGAAACATTTTCACGTAAAACAAGGATGCAATATATAACATGGGCTTCCCACAATGCTTTGAGATCCCCGGGGCCACGTAAAGAATCACCACTCACAAGATTCATTGTAGAGAAATCGTAAATAACTCTAAAAGGCCTGGGCTGGATTTGTTCGTTGTCTGACATCATCTGGAAAGCATTCCAAGCAAACCTGTCCTGTGTTGTTGCATTGGTCTGAATTCTGCCGGGTTTCGGCTCTTGTCTATGCGTTGCGTGCTGGCTTCTCTCTTAAGAGCAGAAGATGGATCAGAACATCAACTTTCTTTCAGTAGTAGTGGAGAACGAGAGAAAGATGAGCCCTTGTAGTGTCTTCCATTTCCTTCTCCTTACCTGGAGTTGATTCGACAATTACCAGGCAAAGGCAGCTTTCAACAGTCTGCTGGTTCTAGATTAATCTCTGCTGCTTCAGCTGTCAGTGACATGTCAAAGCCCTGTATAAGGGAGAGGAATTTGCCCTCTGCAATGCATTTGCAGAAATTAAAATAGGTACAGGAAGTGAGCAGCATTATGGTCTCTTGAGACTAGACTGTAACTGAGATATAAGGGTTGAATGCTGCCAGGCGAAAAGAAAAAGAGAGAGAAAAAAGGAACAAATCTCATTCTTTTTCTCAAGATAAATGGTTAGGGAGAAGTTTTTTGTTGCCTTTTGAGTATTTTATGTAATAACAGCAATAAGTTAGTACAAATTCTGTGTGGCAATACTTTTTGTAACTCTACAACTGTTGGCAGAACAACTGTTGGCAAACGGGGCAATCACACAGGACTTATGTTTCATCTGTGCTATTTGTTGTTGTTGTTTTGGCTTACATCATGCTAAATTGTTTTTTGTGTCTTTTTTCAATGCAGTTATTTATACTCCATTTCTTTTACGTAGACACAACATTTTAAATCTTTCTCTGACTTATTGAATTCCTGTAAAAAAATGTTCAATATATATCCATGCATTTTTGTATATACGTGTAGGGTTGCTGAATCTATATTTATCTCACTCTCTCTCTATATATATACTGTATATACTACCATTCATAAATTACATATTAGTGAGAATTGGTCCCTACTGAAGTGTAAATGCAAGTTATATACATGCCCAACCACAATATAATCATAATCAGAAAAATAATAATAGATGGAGGGTGCTGTAGCTCTGTATGTTTCCATACCTCCTGTGTTTGAAGCGTTTACATGTAATAACATGTTAAAAGTAGTTCAGTTTTCATTTTGGCACCGCTGTTTTAGTTCGGTTGTACCCCATCCATGCAAGAGCCTGTCCTAACTGAACATTGGTTTTCCTCGGGCGTGTTGTTGAACATCCCACCTCTAAAGTGACCACTTCCTGTTCCGCTTCATCTCGGACAGCAGCATGGAGGTATTTAGTCGTCCGAGACAAGTGCTGTCTGTTTTCCTGTGGTTGCTTCACCCGATTCCCCTCCACTGCACACCAGATGTAACCAAAGCAGAGGACAAAACAAGTGCATTATTTTTTCAGAGGCATGTCTAGTATGAGACAGTGATGTGCGCTGACAGGGCCTGCTAATTGGAGTAAATTAATTTACCTCGGGCGCCATGTTCTCACAAAGTGCCGCGCTCCATGTGAATAAGTGATGATCGGCAGGGCTCGTATAAGCCCCGAGTTTTTAAATCATTTAGCAGCGCATTCTGCTAATTAGCACAGAGAAAGCCGGCTTTCAGCTACAATTAAGACGGGCCTCTGTCAGTCAGGGGACCGCAGCCGGGAAGAAGCACTGATTTATTCATCCTGCAAGCAGATGCTGAGTGCATTGGGGGTTTGGATGGAGGGACTTGGAGATGAAGCAAGCAAGGGGATCTGAGAGATGAAGGCAGTGAGGGAGAGGACTGCAGTATGTGTGTGGGTTGTTATTAGTGTGCTGGTGCAGAAATGTTGTTTTATTTTTTTTTTTCTTCGCAAGAAAAAGCCCAAACAAAGCAATGAGATGAACTACTGCAGTACAGTAAGTCTGCCCGTGAGGTAACTTGTGATTGGTCACCTATGGGCTTTGCTTAGTTGACAAGACTCTTTCTAGGACTGTAGCAAGGTCATTCCTGCTACATTTGAGTTCAGGCTGAAACTTAATATAATACAATTTAAGGAAACACTTCCCCCAAAAATGAAAATGAAAATGTCATATACTTCCATGTACATATGCCATTCCAAACAGACATTCGCTCAACTCAACACAAATTAAGATATTTTATTAAAAATCTCAGATTTATGTCCTTCCACTGACAGACAATCACTTTTTGATTCTTTAAAAATGTTATAAAAAGTTTATGAATTGAGTGGTTCAGTCCAAATTTTCTGATCACTTTATATGATGAGCAGATTTAATTTAGGCTTTTATTCATATTAGTTATGGCAAATGGTGTCATGATTTCCCGTCGAAGTGCCCGCAAGCCCCTCCAGAGGGCACTCCATCCAGAAAGTCACATTCATCACAGGCACTCCATCACCAATTGTGCCTCTTTCCTGGACTGATCACACACACCTGCACCTCATCACCACACCCACATACTGATTACACACACACACACACACATAAAAGCCAGATTCCAAAATCCACTCACCGCGAGGTCTTGTTTTCCATGTGTTACAATTCTGAGCATTTTTACCTGTGTTTGTTTTTTCCCTGCTTGTGATCCTGGACTGTTTTCTTGTATTTTGATTGTTTGCTGCCTGCCTAGATTCCTGCCTGACTTCTTGACCTCGATTCTGCCCTGTCTCCATTGTTTTGCCGGTATTTAACCCTGCCTGTCTGACTCTGATTAAAGCCTTTGTTACAAATAAAAGCTCAAACATGCTTGCTTGAAGTTTAAGAACCAGTGAGGTTCATTCTTGTGTGTTATGCAGCACATTAAAGCTTCCTTAAGAATCATTAGGCAAGTATGATTGAGCTTCTGTTTATGTTTGCTGATCAATGTGAGTAAAAGCCTAAATTAAATCTGTTATCATATAAAGTGATCAAGTCTCTTGAGAAGCGTTTCAGCTGTTGTCAACAAAAAAGCAGCTTTAAATGTTCCCCAAAAATGTCCCAAAAATAAATCTTTAACATTTGAAATGAACAAACTAAAATGGCTATACATATAACATCATAGTTGTACTGTATTGTAAATTATTGTTGCTAAATACAAACATATACAGTAAATATTTATTATGTTTAATATATATGTTTTTTTTAATTGCATTTGAAATCAATATTAAATTGTTTTATTTCTATTTATTTATTTATTGAAAAATCATGAATTACTTTGAATTAATTAAAATGAAATTACCAAGAATTAATAAAATGAAGAAACACTTGGACAATTTCCTAATAAATTGGCATTTTTTTCATGTTTTAATGTTTGCTCAAAACCAAATAAGCAAAATAATTGAAAATAAAACAAACTAATATGAGGTAGTAATTTTATCCACGACATGGCAACACTGTGTTGTGACCCTAAAGTGCATCTCAAATCCAAAGGCAGAGCTTCAACTTTAATAGCTCTAAAATACACACTTTGACACATAACGTTAACTCATCTGTTTTGAAAGGAGGAAATGCTCTATAGCTTAAGGAAAATATATTTCTGGACCTTCGAGCCAAACATCCATTATTTTCAGCGATCACTCAACAGTCTACACAGAACATTTCGAGTTTGTCTTGGCTCGGTAACATCACTAGAACAGTCTGGCAGACCCTTTTAAACAAATTTACAAGGTGCTTGACGCGTAATGAGAGAATGCTTTTCATTCTCGCATCCAAATATTTGACGGCAACACGGCGGAAGGTCTGGGTTTTGACGCTGACTAACATCTCTGCTCTCAGGCACGACGCCAGCGGATCCATGTAAGTACATTTTGTCAGGTTGAGGAGATAAACAAGGTAGGTTTTGCTCCTTTTCTTTTTCTTTCAGGTGCTAGACGTATCTGTGCGTTTGGCTGTGCCCTCTGCTTTACAGGATCCCTTCTGACCTCCGCTCTGTTTTGCATCTCGAAACACGTCCCGTCGGGCTAATCTCCAACAGATACGAGCCATACATTTTAGATCAGAGGATTAAGCCCATGGTAAAATGCAATGAATCAGTAAAAAGCTACAGTTCTTCCTGCTCGGCCTTGCACATGCGATCTGACGGATGACTCCTCGGGTTCATCTGTAACCCCGACAGCTTCAGTCTATAAACAAAGCCTCATTTCAATTCCGACACCGAGATGTGACACTTGTGCGGCAAACGCTCACCCGAATCTCCTCCAGCCCTACCGATTTATTCAAGGTCAGGCCCACGTCTTCGTTTGTCTTATCGCATAATGTCTCGCAGGCTTCTGCAAGTTGGAAATTTGCGTCTGGCTGTGAATAATGAATGTCGTTCAGATGAAGCCTCTATAGATTTAGGACCCTGAAATTGTTTGCATGGCTCTGTTTTCTTCCCTTGGCTAAACTTTGTTGACCAGTATTTATTTGT
Source organism: Enteromius radiatus (assembly GCA_032357445.1). Classification (NCBI taxonomy): domain Eukaryota; kingdom Metazoa; phylum Chordata; class Actinopteri; order Cypriniformes; family Cyprinidae; genus Enteromius; species Enteromius radiatus. The sequence goes on from JAUCMS010000024.1 coordinate 8,079,011, forward strand.
CAGGTATTCCTGATATGCTTTTCCTTGGTTATAATTACTTGATTTGGCTTACTCTCGCTCTCTCTCACCAGTGCTAAAAGTCTTTCACTTTGATCTGAAAGTCTTTGCAGGCTCATTGACTGTAATGAGATCTGGAGAATCCATAAAGACGGCTGGGATTTGACTGGGAGCCGAAAACACGGAGCTGGGAATCAGCCGCATTTCACGGACGGAGCAAACAAAAATAATTAAAAAAAAAGGCAGATCTCAGATGACTTGGCAGCGCTTTGCCTTACCCTCCTCTACGCCAGATCCGAACATTAATTTCCCCACAGTCTGGAATTCCTGTGTGGAGCAGGGGGGGAATTCACAGGAGAAGGAGGATTGGCATGGAGGCTTCTAGATGTTTCTGTTTGCGGCCCAAAAGGGGCGTCCCGTGATGAGAGCCAGGGTTTCTATAATCTCAAGCGTTGACAAGCGTCCAGTCCATCAATCAGGGGCTCCAGGGTTTCGTTCTTTTGCTTTATACAGGCCAACTTTCACACGGTCACCGCTGATGTCTGATAAAGCTGCTTTATTGGGTCAAGGAGAGATGGAGAGAGGGCTGCCCTAGCGCTAACCAAAGGGTTCCTCTGAACGCCGCCCAGACGGCCTTGCCAGACGCTGGGATGTGTTTCTCCATCAGATAAACATCAGGGCAGCTTTTCCTTCTTAATCTGTCAAAAGGGTTCAGACAGGATCTAAAAATACCCTGTCTGTGTTTTTTCATGATGTCCAACTAAATTAGGGGAGGAGCAGGGATAAACAGAATTTGCATCAGACAACTTAAATGAGTCCAGGGTTTTTTATTAGATTATACGTCCATAATTACGTTAGGTTTTAAAGTGATAGAGAATAACTCTGACAAAACAAGTTGCTGGGTAACAAGATACAATAAGATATTAAAATATATCTTTACGTGAAAAAGAGAGTAAAACACAAGGTTTTAATCACTAAAAATGATCCCGCTCTGTTAACGCGCGCATATCTCATTCAAAAAACATAATCCAGTACCGTCTCGTAGCATGATGTTGAGAACCAAAAGCGGTCTTCACCAAGCGTCAAAATATGACGAGTTGGAGTGAGACTGTTTGGTTGATGAGATATGTTTTTATTATTTATATTTACAGGTTTTTCTTTAGTTTCTTGCCCAGTGGTCAATTATAACTGAAAAACAGAACTTTTATTATTTTATTGTTAAAAGAAGGTTGTATTTAAAACTTATTCAAAATGTATTTATATTCTAAAATCCTGAGTATACACTACATATATATATATATATATATATATATATATATATATAATTAATTCAGTTTTTACTTATTTTTATTTTTTGTCAAAATTTCTATATTTATATTGTTTTTAAAAGAGTTAAAAAACATAGAGTTGAAGAAACACTCTTGTATATTTATTTATTAAACAAAAGCTTTGAAACTTTCAACAAATGTTTCAACAGCGTATTTTATTATTTAAAAGCATCAACGAGAGAATTGCATATGCAAATGAGATTTCTACATTCAGTAACAAGACATTAGCTGTGTCTGACAATCTGCAAAAACCTTTATATATTCATCTATATTTAGCTCAATGTTTTTTGTATGAGGAGACATGAGGATAAAGATTTACATGTTGATATAGAAATGGCTGTATTATGCACTTTTAACACACACTTGCCTGTCAACGAGTAAACACCTGCTGTTAACAAACACACACATATACTGTATGTGGGACTTAGAGGTTAACACTCATATCATCAGTATGATTTCACACACCACATACCCCCTTACACAGCTCCATATTTCATGGCAGTCTATCCTATTTATTATTAATGAGCATGTAAATAATCTTTTGCCGACCTGAGGTCTCAGGCTCAATTATTTTGATTGTGTTTTTTCCTCTAGTGTCCCAGCTGAGCTGTGTGGCCTGGCCTGAGAGAGAATCAGAGTCCTATCAGCATAACATAAGATTTCACGCTCTTTGCTCTTCTGCTGTAACCTGCTGGAGTATTGCTGACCTTCAAACTCCAATTTCTTTTCCTCTGTTGCTCTTTACAACCGTTTTATGCTTTTTCTCTTACTTTCTTACTTGTGATGTTTGTTTCACAAGTGATTTGTTATTGGAGATGTTATTTTAAAACATTCACTTGAACTGATTCACAAATTTATGAATCACTGGTCTCAGTCTAAGTTACTAGAAACTACAGTTAATTGACATTTAAATACGAACAATTCATGGAAAGTTACTTTGTCATAGCAATTGAAATCTGTAAGTTGCTGTGATTTAAAAATTACTTGTACTCTGCTTGCATGAGGGTAGCTGTCACAGTTTTACTCCAGAGAATATTTCTCAGGCAAGGTTCATTATTTAAAAAAAAGTTAATTTCATGCCTTATTTTTGTTATTAGTAGTAAGCAGGGAACTTTTATGAAACAATGTGCATTTATACTGTATATACAGTAAACATTTTTTCATGCTTTGTTATATTGGTAGATTCCATTATGACAACTTTTCTATTTGAATATATTTTAAAATGTTATTTATTTATTTTAAATGTTATTTAAGACTTTTGTTCATATTCGGAACACAATTTAAAATATTTTTGATGTTCAGAAAGCCATCCGACCCTCCATAGACAGCAATACACCTGAAATTATCCCAGATCCAAGCATATGCTTTCCTCTAGGCGTAAACAACTACAGATTACGTACATGCGTGTGCTTTCCTCCAGATGTAAACAAGGCTGATTACTTAAAATACATTAAAGCTTGCGTATGCGCTGCATTGTGATACTCTCTAAAATGACAGAAGACGCAAGTCAGGGGTGAAGAATGGTAGAGTAAATTATGTTATTTTTGTGTTCTTGCTCAACAAAAAGGTATTCTCCTAGCATTGCAAAACTGAAGTTAAGCCACTGATGTCACATAGACTGTTTTACAGGTGTTTTTACTGTGTTTCTGGAATCATTTCAGTTGTATTGCTGTCTCTGGAGGGACAGATGCCTCTCTGATTTAATCAAAAATATCTTAATTTGTGTTCTGAAGATTAATGAAGGTCTTATGAGTTTGGAGTGAAATATTCAAATGGTTACATCCAAATATTAACAAACCATACATCAATTGAAAGCTTATTTATTCAGCTTTCATATAATGTATACGTCTAAATTTGAAAAAAACGTATAACTGGTTTTGTGGTCCAGGGTCACATATGTATAGTTGCTGATTAATATTTTATGGAAACCTTGAAAGTTCTTTTAAGATTTTTTGATGAATAGAACATTCAAAAGAAAAGCATTTTCTTAACATTCTAAATCTCTTCACTACCAATTTTTTCCATTTAATGTGTCCTTGTCAAATAAAATTATTTCTATAAATGTTTTTTTAAATGCAATTAAATATTGTTGCAATTATCCAGTTTTCTTATGGGCAACACATTATAGATTTTATTCTATTCATATAAAAGCTATATTGCCTATATTTTACTTTTAACAATGCATTTCAGTGTTTCTCTCTACTATAGAGTGCTGAAGGGCCTGTTTGTTCAGTCAAGGCTGAACGTGTTTATTTCTGCTAGACTGGTGGTTAGAGGCCGTGTCCCGTATCACCACAGCAAGTCACTGATTTACACATACACACATGCACACACACACACTCTCTCTCTGTTTGTTCGCCAGTCCATCATTAATGTCCAAATCAAGCCACAAACAAAGGCTCCTTCCCCCGCGCCTGGCACTTGCTCACTAATAATTAGCCTGGGGTCATTGTTTTTTGATATCATGGCGAGAAGGGTAGGTGCATAGAGGAAAGGAGAAAAGAACGAGGTTTCATTTGCATAGCAGTGCTACACTGAAAAGTAGCCACTTATTACAAGTGCAGGTCAGCTAGTCACTCTCACTGTTCAAAAATAATTACCCTGATTCCCCATCACATATTTGTTTTCATTTAAACTCCCCGAAGCCCTTGAAAGTCTGAACCTGTGCCCCACAATGCATTTTTTTTTGGTCATCGAGTCATGCATGCTTGTTATATGTGCTTGTTTTGTGAGATATTGCGGATGCCGTATCGGACCAAACACACTGTTATGGAGCTGGGCAACTCTGCTGAATAGAAATGAGTCCGGTGACTCCCAGTGCTGGTGATACAAGTGATCAATATGAGGAAATGACCCAAAAAACAAACACAAAAACCCGCTCAAACCACTCTTACGCTCGGGAAATATCTTTGAAGCAGTGTAAACAGTAACATAGTAAAAACAAATCAATACATTGATGTGTAAACACACATGGCGGCTTTAATGTGTGGAACGTGCGCAGTTCTACCAAGAAGCATTCATTTTTTCATGTTTTGTTACACCTAAATCTCACGAGTGCTATTTTGAAAAATCTTGCCAGCCCGTCGAAATGAAGTTTGCATGGTGAATGACCACGAGCGGAAAGCGGCAGAATCATGCTTAACGTAATCACGGCACTAATGCATGCGCATTATTTCCTCTGTCATCACCGCACGTGGTTTTCACAGAATTAGTGACATCTCGCATTATTTCGCCATGATTAATTTGTGTTGGGGGCGTCTAGATGCAAGTGTAACTGCCGTGTGGCAAAGCAAATGATAGCAGAGCAGCGATTAGCTGTCATTTCCCCAGAGGAGAGGGATATAATATTAAACTAATTCTCCTGTTGAAGTAATCATGTTGTCTGTTCAAGGTGATGGACAACTAAATTAGGAGAACAAGTATGCTAGCATTTTATATCTGCGAGTGTTCTGTTTATCTTTTTAATGATAGCACATCACAAACGAGTCTTTCCAGCCCCAAAATGACTGATAAAAAACTGCCTCATATACACAATCAGGGTGAGAATAACATATAAACATCATAAATCAGTAAGCACGTGTTGTTATATTGGGATTATACATTTAAATGTTGAGTAACATTAATGAGATACATGCACTTACTATATAGTTAGGATTAGGGTAATTTGCATGTGATTATGCATAATTGTTATACTAATAGTACGAACATGTAACATGTAACAAGGACATATATCACAATTGTGATTGTATTTATTTGTAGAAATTGATTTTACAATTATTTGACTTTATGTCTAATTATTACAAAGTGACTGTTTCTCATATATATGACATATATTGCACAATTGCATTTTTTGGCATAATTGTGAATTTATCTCAAAAATTCAACTTATAATCTAACAACGGCAGCATTATTTGTCTTGAAACCTTTTCTCATATTTTTTCTTTCCATATTTCACAATGTGACTTAATATCTCCCAATTGCAATTGTATCTCATAATAATTTGACTTCATGTGGCTTTATCTCTTAAAGTTGCAACACGGTATCTCAAAATGTAACTATATCTTTTGTGGATATTTTTAAACTGTGAGTTAAACTTATTATAGTTAAAATATCTTATATATTATAGTGTTTTTTATGACTAGGTAACAACTAACATATTTCTAACAGATTTAGATATTTTTGGGGGTAAATAAACATGCATACAAGCTTGCTTTGCTATCAGGAAACACGCACAGACAAGTGCACTAATGAAAACTCAAACCTCAGATGTTAAAACTTGTAATGGCCAGTCTCTGGGGTGAATCTCCCATCTGTCAGAGGAGTGTGGGAGTGGACCTTAAGTCCTAGAAGGGTGGGAGAGAGAAATAGAGAGTAAGAGTGAGAAGGAGAGGAAGCCTTCCATCTGGGCCCAACGTGAGTCTGACTCTTGCGTCAACTCCTGATATAATCCCACAGGACCAGCATCCATAGCAACCATTCACTCATTTTGTGGCTTCCCAAATGCATACCATATGAACAGCGATTAACTCTTTCATTTAAAACAAGTATAGACAGAAGAGAAAGTAGCAAGAATGATAATAGGAAACAGATGGTTAAAACAACAGGTCAAACTTTACACACCTAAAGGCAATAGCCTATCCATTCCATATATTTACATACATTTATATAGTTGCTTATACATGCATATATATATATATATATATATATATATAAATAAATTAAATCCTGTATTATTACTGCTTTAAGAAATTAAAACATATAAATGCATTAATTATAACATAGCCTATTAGTTGTTAAAAGTCTTTTTCCCCCCTTAATATTATGTCACTAGTTTCCCCTCAACAACAAAAAAAAGCTGTATGAAGGCTCATTCAGAGAATCCCTAATGTCAAATTTCTTGGGAAACCCTGAGACCGAGTTTTTACTGAAAGACTCTCCATGATGAAATGAGTTGCTCCATTTTTCTGGAAATAAGGAAATAAATTGGTGCACCTTACTCCATATGGTGACTTTTAGGACCGTTCACATATAGTTCTTTTGACGTGCACTATTAAAAACTAACATATTACCTACTGCTGGCACTGCACCAGTGCTCTCACATGTAATTAGATTTGATTGCACAATCAACTGGGACCAAATGAACCGTCATATGTTTAGAGGCATAACTCCTGCAGCACAATAGCGAGCTGTCAAAAGACGCAGAGGCCTCGTCCAAGAACATGTAGGAGAGTTTTAAAGCGAGTCACAGCCGTTCTCCTGTGGAGAGCCATTCATTATGGGAGAAACTCCAATTACTCAGCGCTGGAGTTTCTGGCAGGCTGGAGAGAGAGAGGTGTTCTGTCTGTTTCCTGCCAAAGCCTGTATAGAAATGTTTGTTTGGCCTCCTGTCAGATAATCGTATTTTCATGTACTCAGGCTGTTACCGCGGCTTTGAAATGAATTTAAAGCACTCTTAATTCTGAAATGTTATGTATTTGTTTGAGTAATGTGGAAAACCTGCTGTTATCCATTCAAATACCGTAGGCAGGTGTTTGGAAATGCAGCTAACTTGTTTTAAAGGAATGTTTTAGGTTCGATGCTACTTACTTAACAGCAACTACTTACAGGATTAGTGGTGTGATGTCGACTACCGAAGAAAGTCATTTGTTGAATTAATGTTTAAATAGACAAATTTGAAAATAGGAAAGAAAAGTACAAAACTCAGCGTTTTGATGTGGACATAACTTGTTAGCTTATACATTAGCATGCTAACCATGATGTTATCAGATTGAATGCTAATCAGCCGTTAGCATTCAAATTGACTCAAACATTTATGCAAATAGCACACACACACACACACACACACACGCATATTACAAAGAATCAGTCAGTGGAGTTGATAAAACAAGTTAGCTTTTTTTTTTTTTTTTTTTACTTCTGGTCAAATTCTCCTTAAGTCCTTTTAGTATTATTATTATCATACAAACACAATGACATCTAAATTTAGTTCTTCACTTTTTATTAATAACATTTAGGCAAAAAAATGCATTAATTTGTGATTTTGCTCAAATAAATCCATTATTCCCTTGTTTTATTCTATTGCATGTTGTAACCATTATTTTTTTTAATATAATGTAATTTTCTTTTTTATTTCTTGTTTAAATTAGATGGTTTCATTTATTAATACAATTATACTTTTTTTTAAAAGTACAATACAAATAATTTAGAATAAGTTAAATAGTTCTTTGCTACACAATTACAGCTTTGCAGTGGATGAATGGCAGGGTGTTGCTGTGGTCACAGTGAGGGTGACTTTGTTTTGCCATCATGTCCATCGGAGTGTATTTATCTGGTGACCGCAATTTCTCACACATTAGACTGATGAGAAAACAAACAGAGATGGGTCCTTCCTCTCTTTCTCACCATCCAGTCACTCGTTATATGTAATGGGCAAAACACAGAGGGCTTGGGACTGTGTGTGTGTTTCTCTCATGGCACCGCAGGTATCAGAGAGCGTGAGTGATGTGTATTGTGTTGTGTTGTGTTGTGTGTGTGTGCTCTTGTCCCTTATGTCTTAGTCTGTGAAGATGGACTCCCCCTCACAGATGGGGCTTTAATTAACACATGGGCTTTCTCATCACAACACCACGGCCAGGTGTCGCCCAGGAAACCGTCTCAGGACCAGACACCTGGGACCTGTGCTCAGGGAAAGGAGAGCAGCCAATAACACACAGACTACACACTAGTCTTCAACATAACACAATTAATAGAACTGATTGAGTAAAGGTAGGAAAATAATTAGCAAAATATGATAACCCAAATCTTTTTTTATTGTATTTGTCCTCTCAATTCACTTTAATTTAAATAATTTATTAAATTTATTTTGTTAATTAGCACTTATGATAATTATTATTAGTGTAACTGCACACTTTTGTAGGACAACAAAATTAACATTTTCAGGCAATATACATAGAATTATGTTCGCCAGATATTTTAATTAAAATATAATTAATATTATATTAAAACTTATGCCAGAAAGTATTCTGACACTTTCTGGTTGACAAATTCATAGTTAATGGTTCATAGTTAATGGTCTACATCTTTGGTTAAAACACATGTGAGAACTTCAACTAAAAACAAGTCAACTAAAAACTAAAAAGCCATCTTAAAATGGCTCAGAGAAAGTTGTTACTCGGGCTCAAATACATGTCTGTAAATAGATTTCTTCAGCACTGTTATTGTGTATCTTACTGCACGTTTTCAAGGCAAATTCAAAGTGAAACTTCCACTGAGTGGCGCTAAAATGTGGTTTAAATGCGTGACCCTGGCATGTTTTTGTTATGTTGATATAGACCCATATTGCTGTGTTTGTAGTTGCTTCAGGTACGTATTACAGTAGTTTCTAATTCAAATATCCAAGGAGTTCCCATTTTACTCGCCAAGGAGTTCCCGTCTTTTACTCACATTTAAAGCATCCTAGGTATATGCGACTTTCTTCTTTCAGATGATTCCAATCAGAGTTATAATGGAAATTGCCCAGACCCCTCCAAGCCTTTGATTGGTTTTAAATGGGTAATAGTGGTTACACTTCGGATGACGTGAAATAACTTGCACGTATTCATGATAAGACGTCCCTCACACGGCTCCGGTGGGTGAACAAAGCCCACCTATAGCGAATTCATGCATTTTTGTATGATAAATATCCAGCCCAGTCTCACAGGAATGCATACATATTTTATGAGGTGGCTAATTCATACAAATTCATATGATTTTTGCTAAATCGTATGTATTTTACAAGTTGACAATTTGTACAAATGACCTACAACTTACCCTGCCCCTAAACCTACCCATCACCGGGCTATAGAGAAATCATATGAAATCGAATGAGTGAGGCTGTATGAATTTGTACGAAGTTGCCACCTCATATGAATACATACAAATTGGTTGTGAGACTGTGTTATAAATATCCATATTTCAAACTTGTAAGCAATTTTCTCTCATGTCTCCTGAACGGAAGCAGTCCCGGTGGATGTATGTATCGCGTGTGGGCCTCTGGGAAACGTAGTTTCAAAGGAAACGTTTCCTTACTTTAGCAAAGGAAAACCTGTCTCCTCTTGGCTTTTTCTTTACAAATCCTTGGTTTGTGCTTCTAATTCATGACTGCCGATGTGTTTTTTTCTCTCTCCATGCTCATCACTAATCACATAACACAAGGTGTCTTACGTCATCTGCTGGGACTGCTTCTGGTTTCTAAAGACAACATACGTAAGAGTAAAGTGCTTTTTAAGTTTGAAGTATGGTTATTTATTGTACAAAAATGCATGGATTTGCTACTGTCATATGAGTCCCTTTCCTGGGACTCATTTCATCATGGACTTCATTTTGAGCCTTGGTCGGGTCCAGTTTCAGGGACACGGTCAGGAGAACCGTTGTCCAGTCCCGATCCCAAGTTACGGCCAGGAGTGCCGTGGTCCAGTTCTGTTCCTGAGTTATGGCCAATAGTGCCGCCCCAGAATTATGTATCTAATATGTAATTAGTATGTGAGAGAGGGTGTGGTGACGGACAACAGCTGAAGGTGATGATTACAGAGTGAGAACAGGTGTGGGTTGCAGTGTATGATGGGAAATGAAGTCCATGATGAAATGAGTCCCAGGGAAGGTGGAGTGAAGCGAATTTTGAAGGGTTTAAAACAGCATGTAAGTAATTGATGACAGAATTGTCCTTTTTTTCTTTTTTCTATCATGTTGGAAACCTACCTGATAGGTTAACAAATGTAAAAATAATATAAAAATGCATTTGATATGTAACCATGATATTATAACTTCCTCATGTATATGAAGCTGAATATGATGACAATGTTCAAATGCATCAATTTTCAAATCTTGCAGCATTTTAAAGATACTCCATGTTAAATTTGTTCTGAATTCTGCAAAAATTTGACTCTGCACCTGCAAATCATACTTAATGTTAAAGTTATGGGAGTTTTAGTGTTCATTTCAACTGGAAACTGCAGCGATTAATATGGATAAGTAGGTTTTTTGAGTTTTGCAGAAATGTAGGTAGAGGCACGTATTTCCAATGAGCCTATGTTGAAAAGTTTAGCATCATTGACTTGCAAATGCCGGTTGGTTTGTTGTTTTTACTGTATGTAATGCAATTCAGTTTCATATTTTAAGCATAAAGTGTCAAAGTTCCTTTAGGGACCACTAAACATCCTGAAGTTAATTACTTTTGATCCTTTGAAACTAAACGTACTTTCACTTCATATTTTCTCTGTAATGCCACGTCTCATGCAACTCACAGTGCCCGGCGTTCCCGCAGACCTCGGAAGTGAAGCTGTCGTTGACATGTTCTCAATTCCACCAGCATCTGGCCCCAAACAAGAACATCAAATCCCACCCAACGGCTCGCCGGAGCGTGCCAACTGACACTCTCCATTACGTGTCGTGCCCGCAAAGAGCCATGGCCCGCGGAGTGGCAGGACGGAGCATTTCCCATTAGAACCCTAAAGAGGAGGACATCAAACAATCTGGGGAGCAGACACAACCTCGGGAGGGCCACACATCATCATATTTTAATAGAACATGTGGCTTCTTTGCTGTTGTCTTGTGTCCAAATTGCAATAGTGAATTCTGTCCAGCTGTCGATCTACAAATGGGGCTCAATTACCCAGGCACTAGCTGTAGCGTATGTACGAGAGAGCCGTCTCTCTCTCCTCGCTCTGCCAGACTCCTGGCTCTAATTGTTGAACAAAGTGAGACAGAGTAGTTTGAGTCGCCTTTGGTCAAGCTTCCATGTGGGTGACAGGTGACATCATCCAGGCTGACATTGTTTTCTTGGCCCCCCACTTCAGCAACCCTCTGCGCTTCTGTGTCTAAACGTTGGGAAGCGTTGGATCCTAACACAGCGAAACTGCAAAATTGACTTTGCCACCTTCATAATGGAGCTGTTGGCACTTGTGCCACACAACACGCCGTTCCTTTACGAGCCAGTTTGAGCATGCTTTTTTAATGATTGGGGTTACGGCATCTGCGTTACGCTTCCTGTGTGTTGCTATCGCCAGGTGATAATCAAACAAACAAAAAAAACATGATGCTTTTGCTATTAAATATAATTGTTTGCATGCATGCAATCAAATGATATAGTGTTATCTAACAAGTTAACTTAACTGTGTATGTAGTAATTTGGATTAAATATCCAAAAGCAGTTTTCTTTAAAAATCTCTCTTTCAAAATGACTTTTCATAAAATAGTTTCAATTATTAAGTTCATAGTTGATGTCAGAGGTAAAGTTACAGTATCACAATACAGGGCTTTTGGAGGCCCTTTGGGAATGTTTTGGCTTTGCAGTCCCAGATTTCATCAGATTATGATCATCGGCAGACTAAATTAAATACTTTGATGGCTTGAACAGATACATTTGGCAAAAACAGCTTCCAGTTGAAAATAGTCATGCATCCTTAAAAAAAGATCAGTTGAGAGTGTAAGGTAGTAAGATTTGTTTTACAGATTATATATTGGTAGGCTATATCTTATTGATAGGTCTATGTTTTTAAAATGTTTTTGTATTAAGTCTAATTAAGACAGCAATAATATGGCCAAACTAATATTGTGAATATTATATTCACATTTAAGATAACTATTTCTTTTTTAATCTATTTAAATACACAATTTAATTCTGTGAATTTTCAGCAGACATAAATTCATCTTGAGATGTAATTTCTGCTGATTTTGTCCTTAAGAAACATTCCTGATTACCAATGTTGTCAACAGTTCTTTGAATAAAAGGCTAATGAAATAGAAATCTTTAGAACACCATTTTGTTTTTGTCATTTTCATCCGTTGTATGTCTCCTTGCTGAATAAAGGATTAATTTCTTACTATACACAAACTAAGAGGTAGCTATAGGCTAGTGTACATCATTTTTAAACATTTAGCGTAAACATCTCACAATGTTTTGTTACGTTTATGCTTAGAATCAGAATCAGCATATATACTTATTTTTATGTCTGCCAATGTCCTTTATCACTCTACTATGGTGGAACCGCGTTAATACATTGCTAGGTAGGCCAGTTTAGTTGTGCCGTCAGCCTCATTAACATCTCTCGAGACCCCTGCACACTTCATAGAAGGACCCCGCAACCAGTTAGCATTACCCATGCAGTCGGAGTGTAGTCCCAAATAACATTACCTCAACTCCCAACATAACTTCCCACAGTAGCCGTGGCTCCCCACGGAGCGCGTATTACCCAGGCAATGAGGCGGCGTCGCGCCTTTTGCACTTCACTAGAGAACAATACCTGCTTTTTCTGTCACAGCGCCTGTATCGCTTCACTTAGTTTAGGTAAACAATCGTGCTCTATGACATCCTAAATACCTCCGAGCCCTCTGCGACTTCCCCTTGATGCAGAACGCCATAATAATCTTCATCATCACCGCCATATATTACCGAGGCCGCCTTCTAATGCCTGCGAGGCAGCGGCCTCTCCCATCCCCGGCAGCCCTCGCCTCTCGCCGCTTTTTCATTTCGTTTCACTCTCTCTCACTTTTTATTTCCCTTTGGCTTCTGCCGCGGCTCCCTTTACAAAGCCCGGGAGCATTATCAAAACATTACGGTGCGCAGCATGTGTTTGATTAAAAAAGTGTAAAGTTACAAATTAGTTAATAAAATCATTTAGGCCGATCACTGCAAATGGTGATAAATGCGTTCCATATGTTCCCAATAAAAAAAAAAGAAAGAAGAAGAAGAAAAAAAAAAAACAAAAAACTGAGTGCCATGTGCCCGTCCCCCTCTGTCTTTGCCATAAACAAATAAATTAAAACAATTACCGTGGCGCACGCCCTCCCAGTCTTTAATGAGAGTGCCGCCATATAAAAGATGTGACAGCTTTCATATCCTCAAAATGGTGTGCGTCTCTATCTGGAGAGGCTGGAAAGTTCCAGATGTTCCCGGTGAAAGGGCTTCTCTCCCCCTCTGTCTGTCCCTCTATCTGCCCTGCGAAACTTTATATCGCAGCGATTTATGTGGCTTTGGGTTCTTTAACTCCTGCCGGTTAATGAGAGGTGGTGACTGCAGGCGCTGTCAGTCCTCTATTAACCCAGCGCCTCTTGATCAGCGTTTTGTTGTAGATTATGGAAAATGTGCACCCGTCCATCTGTACACTATGTATTTAATCTCTAATTTTGAGCTACCCACCCACACTTTGTCCTTTGGCAGTGATTGTCTTTCTTTAAAAAAGTGTTGGAAAGTAATTTGCTAAATATAGAAACATTTTCTTAATATATAAATGACCAAAGCCTCTCCACAGAATTTTAAATAAATTCTCCTAAAGCTATGAACAAACGTTATTCAATTAATTAATTTTTTTTTTAAAATCCATCCATCCATCCATCTTATTTTAAATATCACATTACAATCAGAGTTAATTTTACAATTAAATAATAATATATGTATGTATGTATATATATTTATATATATTTTTTCAAATATTTTGTTTTAGTTTTCTCAGTGATCTGAAAATGCACATCATGACAGTAATTAGTAACAATTCTAATGTAACCATACTAATGAAGAAAATATGATAATCAAATCTTCTTATATAATCCTAATGTTTGTAAAAGGTTTGGTTTAATTTTGTATTAAATTAGAAGCTATTTTAATCTAAGTGAAACTAAAAAAGTTAATCAATATGACATGATGAAATATTATGTAAACAGTTTCACCAAAAAAACAAAACCTGAAAAATAACATTGCTTACACGTGGCAGTGTGTATTTGCAGTTTAATTAATTGATTAAGCAGTTTTATTTCCTCGTCTGGCAATTGTTTCACTTATATTGCTTCTGCAGCTGCTCATCTCAATTAAATATAAGCATATATTAACAGTACACATGTTCCTTGAGTTGCTCATGTGAGCTATTATGCTGAATCAGCTTTCACTATGCAATAACCTGGCACTTTTGCTAGGATAAATCTTCCCGCAGCAGATAACGCCAATGTCTCCACCTCGTTTTGGCCCTTGTCTGCTGGGCTTGGCCACCACGTTCCTCCATTACTCTTCATATAAAGAGCATGACAGCGGCTGGGAGGCCTGCCGCCGTGCCTGAGGTTTAGTCCGGCCTGGGGAGATGCAACACTGGGCGTCTGAGTGAAACAAATTGTTTTCGGGGGTCCTCACCAATCAGACTATCTCACACCTGCTGTAAAGCCCCCGTGCAGATAACCCCACGCGCACACCCCGAATCAACCCACACCGATTATTAGCCCTGATGTCTGTTTTTATTTGCTCTATTATTAAGTTTTTGTTCAGCCATGGCCAGGCCTCCATTTTTAATTGTGCCTCCTGGGGATGCAGCGATGATGGATGTTGAGCAGAATAGCTGAATAGGACTGACCGCTATTGTAAACTGAAGGGTTTTGTCAGTGTGCGTCTAATGCAGTCTCAAACTGAAATGTATTTTGCAGACACTTTTTAAAAAATTTTTTTTTTGTTGTGTGTGATACAATATCTCTTCAGAAAAGGTTACATAACCCTGTACAGTATTGTTTATTATCTGGTGAGGTTTAGTGTATTGGGAGTCTTTGGGAAGCTGTATGGTTCTTGCTTTAATAAACAGTAAAACAATTATAAATTACATTTTATCCAGTTTTCTGAGTCAAAGATAACGTAAAAACCAAGTTATACCAACAGAATTCCCCCCAAATGTGTCTAAACTAGCCGAACAGAGTTGAACGAACAGTTCATCTGAGCTATTGAGCAAAATTGCAATTTGTTAAGCTCCCAGCAAGCATTGCAGCACCAATACATTATGCAGTTATGCAGTTCTTTGCTAGAGCTTTGAAAACTCATTGGTTGGCATTTATTGTGATTTGTATTTGAAACATCAAGGTCTGTTACACATGCAAATAATATATTTTCAAGATTTATGAGATTGAAGTGTTAGCAAATGAAGTTTTTGCATCCCCCTCCACTAAAATGTTTAGTTAATGTGATGCAGTTATGTCATGCTGCTTTATTCAGTATTTGGGGTTGTTAAGAAATGTTAAAAAATGTCCAAGGCATGTATTTTGATAAAAATACAAAATTAGTAATATTGTGAAATATTTACTATTTTAATATATTCAACATTTTACTTTATTCCTGTGATGCAAAAAAAAAAAAAAACTTCAATACTTCAGTCTTCAGCATCACATGATGCTTTAGAAAATTTCTACTATGCTCAATAAATATTTCCCAAGAGAAAAATATATCAAGAGATAATTATATTATCATTATATTATATATACATGTATGTGTAAGGTGAAAGAGAGAAGAAAGACACATTTCTCTGAACATTTGTTGCCGTCTGTCATTGACCTTCACAGTCACACACACACTCCAGCCACTAACACTCAATACGGCCCGGGAGCTTGAACCATGTCCACCTGATGTCCATTTAGACTCGGCAGATAAAAACACACAGGAAGCAGATGAGGGGAAATGAGCCCTTTAATAGAGAGCCTTATAAAACAAGAAAAAACGCAAGAGAAACTCAATCACTCAAAGTCTTATTTAGATGAGTTTAGTGGGATTTCAAACCCCGCATGTGGCTTAAATGAGAAGTGTGAAATATACTTTAGAGCAGAGCTGAATTGCAGTATACCTGTTAAATATAAAGTTATTGAAGAGAATAAAATATGCAAAGGATTTTAGAAATTGTTTGAAATTGAGGTTTCAGATCCAGGATGCTGATTGGTCAATACATTATTAACATTTAAATGTTTTATACTTTACTGCTTAAATATAACATGGGAAACACTTTACAGTACAGTTTCATTTGTTCACATTGGTTAACATGAACTAACAATAAAAATATTTAAAAAGCATTTCTTAATTTTAGATCATGTTAATTTCAACATTTACTACTACATTCACTACATATCCAAAGATGTATCTGTTAATATTATTTTATGGACCTGAACTATATTTTAACAAATGTCCTGCTCATTTTCTAGTTAATTCTTATTGTAAAGTATTACCATAAAATAAATCACATCAAGTGTCCTTGAATAATTAGCATACAATTAAGAACCTGATAACTTTTTTCAAACATTAATTTTAAATGTGCATAATTGAATTTCATGTGATGTTTTTTTTTTATAACTTTGACAGTCACAGTACTAATACAAGCTGATGAAATCCATCATCTTCATCATTCTTATGAATAGGTGATTGGATATGTTCACACGATTTCATGTAAATGATCTAACAGGGCCAGACAGTGTTATCTACAAGCTTAGCGTGCTGTATTTTGCATACAGTATGAGCCCTTTTCCATAAGCTTAATAAAAGCACATTGGCTTGTGTGGATTCTAATGCATCCACTGAGAGTTTTAATATCAACTGTGATATTCTGAAGTTCACCCACGTTAATCTGGCAGTGAGAATGCCCGCGTGCATTAGTCAAACAATGACCTTTATTCCGGTTTATAAACCGTGATCAGTGTCTGATCTCAGTTCCCCCAACTTCAACAAAAGCCATACCTCTGAAGGCCTCGGCACTGAAAGACAGAGTGCCAGGGACGAGAGAGTGAGCGAGCGAGCGAGCGAGTTAGCGAGAGTGAAAAAGAGAACCACGCGCTCTTGTCTTTTCCAGTTTAGGGAGTCCAGATGGGAAGTCATTTTTTATTCGTCTTGAGGCAGCACTTCACATCTGCTGGCCCAGATGCCTAATGAATACGGAAGCAGGGCCGTGCTGTCGCCTCATTAATACTGCACTCGCATAGGGAACAGGGCCGGCCTGCACCCGCCATCCACCGCCGCCCCCCTCCCGCACTCCTCCCGGCCCCGCAGCCCGCTGGTGCAGAACCGCCGGTTCCCCGCTGGCTCCTCCGGGCCCGTGGCCGGCAGCTGGCGCCTCGCTGTAACAAAGCTGCCGTGCTTTGTTGGGCCTAATGTGTCTGTGTGTTGTCACTTAAGGTCTTTATTGGTATTAATTGATAGGATCGACCCAAGTTTGTCTTTTCTGGTGCTACTTCTCTTCGTGGCGGTTGCATGCGTGTGCCTTCGAGTGTAGGAATCCATTCAAACAGGTGTCGCCGTGAAACAGAGAAAGCTGAGGAGCTCAAAGCACACGTCTGTCAGATTTGACAGATTTTGCATTTTCCTCAGTGAATTAGAGATGTGTGTGTTAGACAGACGCCGAGGCTGGTTCTGTGACCTTTGCTTAATACGGCTGTTCAGTACTCTGGCTGTCGTTCAAGCCTGGGTGGGCAGAACACAAGAGATCAGAGTTAGTTACATATTCACTGGAACTCAAATGAGATGCCTTGACACCTCCAGTTCGTTTGGCACTAAAGTTTGGAGGCAAAATGGTCTCCAAGTGCTATCAGTCATATAACATTCTTTAGAAAATAAACTAGAATAGGATCCGAGATTTAGCTGAAAAACAAAACAAAAAAACCCCTAAACTGAATCATATTTGGTTCCGTTAACAGGACTTATTTCGCAAGTACCCTTGTACTTAAACATTTTTCTGGAAATTTTTCCTTCAATAATTGTTCAAAAACCACCGCAACAGTGCTATCAAATGTACAGCGGAAAACAGATCATGTGACCAAGGTACGATGTGACTCAATTCCTAAAAAGAACCACTTTCTTTTAGTGAATCCAAATCCAGTTTAGATCGATTTCAAACTATTGACTCTTTTAGAGCTGGTGCTTGTTAGTGACAGAAACATTATAATATAGCTTACAGAGCAATTAGTGAAGTTTGATTCCTGAATGAATGAATGAATGAGTTGGTTCTATCACAACTGGCTGCCAACTTGGTTTTTAGCTCATTTATATGTGAATTTGAGAACATGCAGTTAAAGATACATTTATTACTTTAGTTGGAAGTATACTAGAAAAATAAATGAAGGAAGTACTGATTTGTCTGTTTAGTATAGATGTTTAATAGGCCTATATATTATATACCAAATAGTTGTTTTTTAGAAATGTTAAAAGAATTAGTAGTGGAATGGGGAGGAAACCTATATTATTAAGAGGAAAAGAAAAAGAAATAGTGCTGTGGAAAACATACTTGGATGTTAAATGTGACATCAAAGTAAGTCAATTATTTGATAAAAAAACAGTAAAAATAGTAATATTTTGAAATATTATTATGGTTTTATATAACTATTTTCTATTTTAATAAATTTAAAATTTTAATTTATTCCTGTTAGGCAAAACTGAACTTTCATATAGATATACGGATAGCCTATAATTGCACAATCTTGAGGCCATGTACAATAGGCATCTATTAAACATAAATGTTAAGTTATGTTAGTCAATGTGTTTTATCTGCAGTTTCTTGGTAGGTCACAAGCCATAAAAATTGACCAATCAGAATCAAGTATTCCATACGCCATATAGGCTACAAACTATTTTTATTTCCCACAAGTTTATACCATATAGAATATTCATGAAGAACACCTACAACAAAACACACTGTTGCAATTTTGCTTTTGGCCAGAGAATTATTTTTTCTTCTTTTCTAGTTTGTTAGGAGTGTGTTTCGCCTAAACTAATTGAACATCCCAAATCAATATGATTAAAAGAGGTCTTGGCAAGCGCATTGTCATATACTATAATTCTGACAGCATCCTCGTATTACACTCCTCTAATATTCACACTGTGGTAAACCAGCCTAACAGCCAAAGATATACAGTGACAGAAGTGCTAATGTATGAGAAAAATATATTCTTTAAAGTATTGTCCCAAGCTTACTCTGAGGGCAATTAAATTTAGTCTAAACAACAAAATGAACAAAACAAGCAAAGAACTAAACAAAA
Organism: Enteromius radiatus; assembly: GCA_032357445.1. Classification (NCBI taxonomy): domain Eukaryota; kingdom Metazoa; phylum Chordata; class Actinopteri; order Cypriniformes; family Cyprinidae; genus Enteromius; species Enteromius radiatus. Next base: position 8,098,129 of record JAUCMS010000024.1, read on the forward strand.
GGAAAGTTTATGTGGCTGTGTTAGCATCTAATAAAGAGACAAGGGCTCGGGGGAGAGGCTGAGCCCTGCCAAAATGTACCACGGCGGCCACCGCCCCGCCTCTTCCTGTCCTTCGTTCTGATGGAATGCCTGGCACGCTTCGCATTATGGCTGCAGAATGGAGGAGCGATGAGCGGGAGAGATACAGACGCTCAGCCCATGAGACGCACAGCCGAGCTTACTGCTGGATGCTTGTGGGGCCTGTCAGAACCAACCAGCCACCTGCCAGCCTGCGAGCGCCAGGCTACAAAACCTTGAGAATGTGGCAGAGAACTAATCCATGGCTCTTCATTAGCGCAAATGGGCTTGTATCAAAATAACCTCTGTAAGACAGAAAAAAGACAGGCTGAGTGGATTTTGTCATTTGTTTAGGCAACGTGATTGAAGAAAGAAGTCTTATAATTCTCTCAAAAGCTATATGAGATGTGATTTTCAGTAAGGGGTCCGCAGCAGTTCTGCAGGGAATTATTGTTTGCTGTTAACTGATTAAAAGACTATTTATATTTAGTAATATTATTGATTCAACTGCATTGAGACTATGAAATGAGAACAACTGAATCGAGCTGGATAATAACACTAACATGACAACATCGACACAGCACTGAATCGAATCAACACTGAACAGACTTGAGATGATTAATGATACTGTTATCTTAAGTAGAGCTGCATTAAACTGTATTCAGCTCTCAATTTATTAATTTTGCAGCATTCACTCCAATAAGAAATAGAGAATAATGTACTGTATTAATATGATTTTATTTTATTATTTATTTATGTTTTACAGGTATTTTGAATTTCTCACTGCATTGTGGTCTTTCTTAGAGTTAATAGAAATAAATAAATGAATAATGGCCTTTTTGTTTAGTGTTGACCCAGTTATTGAACTGAAATAAAACAACATTGAACAAAAAAATTATACTACTATATTCTGTGGAGGGTTTTTTTATACATGAAATGCTCTTGTTTCACAATTGATTACATTTTCAACATTAACATTCCCTGTTTATTTACTGTTGAGCATGTTTGATACAATATCTAACATTATTAAACATAATTATTTTCTTAAAATGAAAGAAAACCTTTTAAATAAAAATGTAATATTAATTTAACTTTACCTAAAGTTTAACTAAATAATTCATTTTCGCTTGAAATGCACAATTAAAACAAGAATGTATTTGTAAATATTAAAACATATGCATGCAGCAATATTTAGCAGCATTACAAAGTATGTATAGAAACTGCATTAAGTTAGATCAGCAGATATTGAATTTTATACAATTTCAGGGGGTTCCTGGAAAAGTCCCCTGGTTTAAATTACTCTGGCCAACGTGATCCATTAGAAAAAATCAGGACTTACCACAGACTGCTAGCTTATTTTATTATCTACAGATCCCAGACATAACACATTAGCCCTGATTGTATATCTCTTCTTATATTTTCTGAGTGCTGAAAGCAGACCCTTTAAATTCAGCATGTAATGTCATTGGTTAGATTTGTTTTCATTCAGGAGTGTTAAGAGCAAATAATTGGACTAAATGAAAACATACGACAGGTTGTTATTGTCATATTTTGTCTTTGTGATATTAAAAATGTACATGTGTCTTACACCTGCTGCAAATCAAGTGTTTGTGAGTGTGTGTCCGACACAGGGCAATACAGCAACCTCTGCTGGCTAAAGACTAAAACTGATTTGTGTGGATGTGTGTGCAGGTGTGTGTTTTGCCATTTTGTGTGCATAAATCTGAATAAGCCAGCTGGAAGGAGAACAAGCAGATCTTTCATTTATAATGAAGTGAATTAGAGTGAAGCCTTAATCTCAAATTCATATAACTCTCATGTTAAATGAACCAGTTCAACATGATGCCAAAATCTTTTCATCTCTTTATATTTTTTGATACTATTAACTTATATCCAGATACTGTAAATCCTTCACGTTTGCTTATTTTATTTCATTTATTCTTAAGATCAGATATAAAAACGTTCCACATTAAGCTCTGTATCTGTATTTTCTCATAATTGTTCCTCTCAATTATGTTCCATTTGAAATGGTTAAATAAACATTAAGCAGGCAGTTTTGTACTTGAAATCCTGCCCGTGACCTTGCTGCAGCCAAAGTCAAATTGTGGATATTCCCTCTTGCTTCCCATTATAAAATTATATTTAGATCTTATAGCAATAACGCTTTCAGTGGGAAGCAGATGAACTTTCGATACAAGAACACAATTGAGTTGAATCAGATCTCATCTTACATTATAACGTAATGTCAACTGCCAAAGGAACTGCAATACATCTATGAGTGCTCAGGGTCCATGAGAGGTTTATTATTAAAGGTATAATGCATTATAAGTATCTACATCTATGTCCTTTTGAATTGGGCCACTTGAGTTGGAGTGTGTTAATGGAGTAATGTATGTAGACAGCACATTACCGTTATTATTCAATTGAGAGTGAAGGCTGCTTGCTGTCACCCTCAGTTAGCTTTCTCTAAAATCAACAATTGAGAAATATTACAATGGCCATATTAATACTGCTCGCATGAAACCACTTACAGAAGGAACTGAAGTCACTATCATAATTGGTAATAAGTTTGAATGGAATAACTGTGGTATTGTCTGTCAAAAGCACTTTGTGTTGAGTTATGAGAAACTCTAGAATAGTGTGTTTACTTGTTGTTGAGAATCTTGTTTGATTTGCTCACTAGGCTACGCGTTGAATTCAATCCATCACCAGATGTATCCGGATGTCACTGTGTGAACGTCTCAGCGAGTTTGTCTTGTGGTTCATATTTTGTAAATACCATAATATTTTCCCTGTACTAAGTCAAGGGCTATCGTCACCTGTTTGGTTCAAAATATCTTCTTTTGTGTTTGACAGTTGTAAGAAATTCCAAATTTAAAACAAATTGAGTAAACGATATTCAGATTTTGGTGAGCTGTCGCTTTAATAAACATCTCCACCTTTTTCTTCAATGCGGAAGTAAGCCTATGGGTTAAACTTCTGGTTTATTAGCCGGTAAATAACGAGGAAAATAACAGTAAACAGTAAAACTCTACAAGCCAATGTGTTCATAATTAATATAATACATTAAATTATTTCAATATCAAGCTGCAAAATTAACTGTTTTGCACAGCTAAAAATAGCTAGCGGCGGATGATGTCAATGCCAATGTTTATTTTGAAACGTTTCATAGATGATAAAAGTATATATATATATATATATATATATATATATATATGTTTTTTTTTTAAATGTATAATTATTTATTTACATACAAATGTTAAATGTAAATCTCTATTTATGTGTGAGAAGGGTTAAATAAGCCCTACTTCCTGCACTGCTCATTGTCAGTCTGTCATTAAACATGATGAACTTCCTGAGTAAGGGGGTCTTTTTCGTTAAGCATTTGACAATTTTCCACGAGTCTATGCCAAAAATCATATTCGTACTCAGAGACAAGCTTCTTTCTGAAATCCCCGATGCATGTTTGAGGGAAAAAAAGACAGAAAGAGAGAGAGCAAAAGTGAGAGCGAGAGATCGGAGAACATGTTTTTGTCATTTGCATGAACCCAGGAAACACAGTGTTGTCCAGAGTGGAGTTATAACTCATTGCAGATCTGCAATGAGGCGAGGCTGGGCTCTCTCGGTCCAGGCTGGCTTCAGTGTGATGTGAACTCTCCCAGCATTCCTCACCCAGGACCTCAGCACTGTACAGGACTCCTGGATTACATGTATGTACACACGTACACCTGCGAACACAGCGGGACAGAAGGAATGTGAGGAAGAGAAATGAATATGTGGAAACCTGTTGTGATTTGTATATATTCCCCTCTGGCTCTTTAGTCATCTTTCTCTCAGCAATGTTGCAAGAAAGTTCATTTTTTAAAATATCTTAAAAAAAAATAGACCTGTATATAACATAAACGTCTGTAATGTTTTGTTTTTTTTAAGAATGCAACTTTAAAGTGGAAGCTTGCAATTTTCTTGATGTGACAGCTTGTGACAATACTTGTGACAGCTTAATGTGACAATTCATGTGCACAGTAAAAAGGAATACCATGCATTTGTGGTTTTAACAGTTGTTTTAACCCTATAGCCTGACATATAAAATATTTTTTTCAAGAACAAGTAATTTTAAATTAAATCTATTTGTTGTTTTCTTATTTGATGCATGAGGCTTCTATTGCTTTTATAGCATAATATAGGAGAAGAGAATATGGAGTTCATACTCATATTCATAGGCCCAAACTGAGTTAAAATATGCAGTCCGGGATATATGAATTGCAAAAAAGTGAAATGAAATTTATATTAAAGCTTGCAATGTAAATGCATATATATCTTCCAATTATTTCCTCTGATCAAAGGAAAAACATAAAATCCATCCTAATGGAAAAAAAGGATAAAGTTTTGTCAGTCCAGCAAGTGTTGAAATATTACTAACGCGAAAAGTTATTCTTGTGTTTACTTCATAAAAATCGGTGATCTCACCCGTACAAATTTATATGATTTGCTAAATTGTACATATTTTACGAGTTGCCAATTCGTATGAATTTGTAGGAATGACTTATGTCTAATTCCCCCCCAGTAAACCTACCTGGCACTGGGGTTTAGACAAATTGTACAAATCGTGAAACTGAGGTCATACGAATTAGCCACCTCATACGAATACGTATGAATTGGTCGTGAGACTGTGTTAAAAAATCAACTAGATGACAGAAGGTATTTAGTGTACAACAGGTTTTTCAGCACAGTGTGATACAGTAGGCTTTAAAGGTTTAAAACATTGCAGAAAGAGAAAAAACCTATTCACAAAATTACTGTCCCTGAATATTTGGTGAATAAAAATGTGTAGTCTCAGGATGCTCTTGAAAACATTACAGAAAATATAAATGAAAAGAAAAGAGCAATTCAAGATTTTCAATTTAGTTTTCAATTATTTATTAGGCACAAGCATGTGTACAATTATTGCAAAACTATTGCATGTATCTTGCAAATCATCCAGTAATCACTGATTTGCTTGGAAAGGTCAGAGAAAAATGAGGTCATTGTTAAAATAGTTTAATTCATGCAACTGGTAATAGGACTTTAATACAGACCAGGAGGTCTTTTTTTTTTTTTTTTACTATGAAAACATACAGTTGATGTGCAGTGGGTACATGATAAAGTTTGGGTGTTAGATTAGATGGCATCAGTCAGAGCAGCGCCTCAGGCCTAGTAGAAGATAATGATAATTGCAACACAGCTCAACCCTTGAAACCAGGCTTTCCATTATTTGCCTGTCTGAGCACTGCTTTCTTTGCTGACAGGAGGCCCATCAGGTACCAGAGAGAAGGAACGTCAGTGTTTATAAGGATGGAGAAGATTTCACCGTACGTGGTAAATCACGAGGGACACAGAAGCACCAGCACATGTTCTTGTCCTCAGGTTAAAAAAATATGAATCCAGGTTTCTGTAAGCCTGTGGCGTTTGGACCGTGTTCAACATCTGCCTTCAACTGGGTGCTTTTCTACCTTTGTGTGTAGAACAGAAACTTGAAATGTGTCAAGAACACTGTCTTATTAAACTTCAGCTCACTCTTTGTTGTTGTTCAGAAGAAGATGGGGGAAAAAATCACGTTGGACTCCTCTTGTATCAACAGTGATTTTAGTAGCTCCCAGTCAGAACGGAGTCTGTCACAGGGTTGTTTTTTTTGTCCTCTGCTTCTCAAGGGATTCAAATCACCCAGAGCATTTTCTCTTGTCTCTCCCTCACATCTCTACCTCGCTCCCACGAGGGAGTGTAGACACAAAGCAGATCTTTTCACGTTAATAACAAAGCCGAGACAAAGTGTGTTATGGTTATTGTTTCATCCGAGAACCATGTTGTTTAATTTGAAATGCCTTTTGGGTTTCGCTGGAAAAGAACGTTTCAGAAGGACAAAGAAAAAAGTTAAGAAAAACAGAGTCTGCATAATTCATCAGCCATACATGTAGAAATCTTTTATTTATTTTGCATTTACCTTTGACATGATTTATTGATGTCAGATACTTGGAGGCACTGCAGGTGCAGGGCCCAGAAAGAGAAACAATTTAAGCAACTTTTGAAATGACAAAATGTCAGAATCTACATTTGGTTAGAAGCAAAAAAATAATTACTCGAGTCTGCGCTGCATATTAAAAGCCTGATTATCCTCTTTGTAAAATAAACTTTCATATACACCAACAGAAAGTTAAAAACGAATAAAAATCATTACATATATTAAATTAGAAATTTACTACATGCCTTTTGAAATTCCTTTGGGTGAATATCAACAGTCAAAAACATCACTAATAAAGAAAGTATTTCAATATATCTATATATATAAAATATATCATAAAAATGTATATCAATTTTGATTCTGATTTATATGTAATTTTAATGGTCATATAATATAATATGATTAGAGCTGTCAAGTGATTCTTTGTGATTAATCACATCCAAAATAAAGTTTGTACTTACATAATACATGTGTGTGTACTGTGTATATGTATTTATATAAGCGTAAATATTTTCAAATAATATACTGTAGCTATGTGTGTGTATTTGACTGTATACATACATACATATACATATATTATGTAAACAAAAACTTTTATTTGGAATGTCATTAATCGCAATTAATCAATGAATCTATATATATATATATATATATACACACACACATATTTTTTTGTGATTATACTTTTTATTTGAGATAATTATGATAAATCACAAACCTATTTAGCATCTCTATTTACTGTAGAGAAATGTAAAACAAACAACTGAACAGATCATGTCTATAAACAGATAAATGAACAAGTCTTCAGTTTATAACCCAAAGCTTTGAATGAACTATAGCATAGCAAAAGCACTGCAACACAAGCCATTTTAAATTCACAGCTCTCAGCTAATGCAGAGAAAGATTCCTGTCCTTTCTTTGTCTTTATTAACCTCAGTTTCCAGTCCCGGGCCTCTGTGCTCAGAGCCTGTGGGAGACCTAGACATCCATCCCGGATCTCCCCAGAGCCAGAATGTGCTGGACCTGATCGATTCTGACTTACAGCTCTATAGATCAGACCTGCTTTTGGCTCCCCTATGCAGCACCTCTACCTAAACACACCATCAACTCAGTCTCGTTCACAGCATATACCGTCTCCGTGAACATACAGTGTGTTGCAAAAGCACCCGAACTGTCTGAGGATTTAGTTTTATTGTGGAAGTACAGTGTCGTATTTTTCTGGCTTTGTTCGAAACGCTGAGATGCAATTCATCATCAAGGACTATAAAAATTATTACTGACATGGCTCTTGGATGGAATGTAGCTCTTGGATATCTTTTGCTAAAACTTTATTTAAGATTAGCCATGAATCAGTGTGAAATATTTGGGCTGAAATGGACTGTGACGGTGTGTTTTCCTGGAGTGATATTTACTAAGAGACTGTTTGTGATGGCAACGTGCCTCCACAGGGGGGCCGGAGATGACACCATTTACTTTCGAACAAACATCTCTCTCTGTCACCGGCTGCATCTGCGCCTCTTCCATCTCAAGGATTCGTCTTGATAGGGGTAGGGTAGAGGCTTTAGAGGCCAAAAACACACCTGTCTTCATAATTGCTGGGCTTAGAAGGTGGCGGATTTTCACGAAGCATTAGAAATGAAGGGGTGAAGGCACAGATGTGTTTATCTATTCACGGCTGTGCAGTGCTGCTAATTGGGAAGGCTTGCCATTTGGAAATGGGCAATAGCCTGTGGGCATGTTCAGCAGGCTGCATCAGTGTGGACTATTTCTAACAATCCACCGCAGTGCGTCGTTCAAGCATGGCTCCCCTTTGCCCTGTGGAATCTTCCTTCACATTCTGATTTCCTCCACCATTCTTTTGGTATTAAATCTCAGTCTCATAAGGGAAAAATCATTCTAGCAACTTATGCATCAAAAAAGAAGAACAAATAAACAACAACCGCACTCTGACATTCTCACAGAATTTTGAAAGTGACCTCCTAAAAGCAAATGTGATTGCAGTCCATGTTAAATTTGAAATGTCAAATAAGATAAATATAATGTATTCCAATAGTAATATTTCTAATTTTTAATTAATTATTTTATATTATGATGAATTAATAACAATCATAATAATAATAATACATATGATAATTATAATTATTATTTTATATTCATATTAATATATGAATAATAAATAAATAAATAAATAATAAAACATTTTTGTCAAATTGTTAAACACTACAAGCATGGAAGTCACATTAGAAATTGGAATCACAATTTTCATTACAAAATAACAATTTTATCTTCTGATCGGGTTGGTAAAAAGTTGGTAACAAAGAAAAAAGTAAAAAAAAACAAAACAAAACAAACACATTTATTTACTTGATTGTAATAATCAATGTATTTGCATAATTCATAATAAAAAAAAAACTATGGGGGGAAAGGTACGAGTTTATTTAAATTAATGACATTAAAACTAATGGCTAATTTCAAACACCAAGTGAGTGCAGAAAGTTTTTTCTTTTGTAATATTAGAACATTGTTTGAAGGTTTCCATGTACAAAGGACAAGGTATAAGGACAAAATATAATTTATTTTGAAAAAAAAAAAAAAAAAAACACAAACAAAAAAACAAGACCTACTACCAGCTTTTCAGTCTGTAATAGTCTGTCCCTGTGAAAAGAAACCTCTTGATGTCCATATATGGCAAGGTGTGTCCTGCATCATATCGTTTCCCTGGTCATGACAGCTCAAGAGCGTCTCTCTCTGTGTGTGTATGAATCACACACATCACGGCAGCATGTTTATGTACGGTACACTTAACAATTCCGGATTATTGAGTGGAATATGGATGTAAACAATTATTTGTTTAGCAAAATATGAAGTAAATATAATATTTCAGAAAACCTTATAATATAACAAATCAACATATTACTGTATTACATATTTAAATAAATATTGAAGCTGAAGAAAAAAAAAATTTTTTTTGAAGCTCTTAATCAAATGAACCAATTGCTTCATATAACAGTTCCCTATTTTGAAGAATATTTTGGTTTAACCAAGTTTAACCAACCAACTACAGTCTACAAATAATTTAATACCATTATGTTCAAGCTCCAAACCACTAATTCAAAATTTTTAGATAGATTTGCAAATGTTTTGAAGCTTCATGAAGTAGTGTTTCGAAAGTGTCCTTCACTAGCTGGGGTTTTGTAACTTTTTGTCTTCGATTCTGACGCCGGTTTCACACTGCACGCGTCAGCAGGGCGTAAGCAGCGCCTGAGCTGCGCGTAAGCGGCGCGTGAGCAGCGCGCAGCGTTTCTGCTTTCATACTGGCAGCGTTTGCCGCGCGCAGCTGAACAGCGGCTTGTACTGCAGTAGACTATAGACAAACAGGTTGTTTCTGTCGTATTTTCCAGCATTCTTCTCCGAACGTTGTGTGCTTTAATTTATGTTATTGCCAGCATACTTTATTGTGCGACTGCCTTATTATAGTTTACACAA
>JAUCMS010000024.1:8113388-8180735 GCA_032357445.1 Enteromius radiatus
TTAAATGTCCTAAATTAGCAAAGGTCTAGTCCTGGCTTAATCTAATTCCTGTCCGGGAAACCGGCCCTTAATGTATATATTTAATTGCCTTATGAACACGTTGTTTATATTTTGCCCACTTAAGTCAAGCTTTTTATTGCTCTTTAAATTCAGTTTAAGTTCAGTTTCGAGAATTATAGAGTACAGTGACTTTTTTTGCATATACGTGTATTTATTGTTTTTATTTATTTTTATATAAATTATAGCCATTAAGATAATATGATAGATGTAATAGAAAACATTTAGTTTAATCAAAGCTGTGTTTATTTAGATGGAGAAAATATACCTGACAGTTATTGAATGATCATAAATAATTGTGGATTTATGATGCAAAAGACTGTAGTAGTGAAATGTTTTATTTGACCATGACACTTTTTAAAATTCATGGTACCTCCAAACAGTTGAAAATAACGGTTGTCATTAGGAAGGGAAAGAATATGTAGATGCAGGCGTTATCTGTTCCTCAAATGCATACACATATATAAATGGTACGGGATTGTGTTGTAATGATGGCGATGCTGAGTACGGCATGATTTGCGGTAATGACACTGATGTCTGCGTTTCTGCAGCTCCTCCAGCATGATTAAAAGCACATCCCATTCTCAGCCCATAAGTTTCAAATGTATATCTTGGCAGCGTTGCGTGTTCATGCAGAAGAAATTAGCAATGTAGTGGCAATTGTTCATCTTAATTGTAAAAACAGCACATAAAGATTTTAAGGAATAGTTCAGCCAGATGTGATAGCACCGGCGAGCCAATTTGCATTTAATTTGGCGCTGTCTCGAAATTCCTGATGCCTTTGCAATATTGAAATGCAGCGAGGAAAAAACTGTGACTTCTCGGGCAGGCGGCTCCGTTTGCCGGCGAAAGCGAGACACGAGGCCGGCTCCTCCTGAAGCAATTAACTGTGAGGCTTGTAACATGCCAGAATCACTCTCACTAAGTGATTTCATCTCTGTCAAAAAGTCCAGATTAATCTGAGTGATACTTTTCATTTAGTTAGCATCAAAACAGCATTTTCTTTAGCATTCCATATGGGGGCCTGATGCAAGGTATGTCATTAAACTGCTGGAACCAGATGTTTCCTACAGCCACACCATTATCTATGCAAATTTATTCATTAAACAATTTAATTGTGCCGATGATTGACAGCCGGCGGCGTTATTACAAGGGAATGTTATGGAGCCGGGCTAATAATGCTTTAGTCTTATTAACTCCGAGTATAAGCAGTGCAAGTGGTGGATCTTGTGTAGATTAACCCCTCCTAATGTTGTAGCGCTAAGGGCTAGATGAAGATGCCCACCCTTATGACAGGTAGGGAGGGTATCGCTTTATTTGGATATGAGGAGCGATTACAAAGCACAAATTAGGGAGTTTACGAGGAGGATGCTAATGATTACAGCGCGCCAGCGAGACTTGACCTCAAACTAGTAAAGTGTACGAGTGAATTGAAGGCCCTCGGTGAGAAGGGAGAGATGAAACTATAGCTTAAAGAGTGATATACAACACAAACAGATCTGTTTCAATTAAAAGTTCTGCCGTAAACCAATTTGGGCTGTGAAGCTTTGCTATCCCTCTTCACAGTCGTTTGGAGAACGAAATTACAAATTGTTAGTACATATTACACGATACCTAGGGCCACAATAATCTACTTTTTGACACCGGCATAATGACTTCTACCTGGGTGGGCATCATTAACCTTCTTTTAGTTGATTTTGGAACTTCGCAGGATTATTTAAAAGTCAGTGGCCGTCAGGAGGGGCGTTTCACCCGCGGTCCTTCCGTCTGTTCTTATTAACGCAGCCTTGACAAGAGCTCCCTAGACGGCAAACCCCGCTGGCTTTAAGGCCCGGCAACCTCCTCCTTCAGGATGTTGTTTTAGCTCCGTAAGTGTCCCAGTGCAGCGTGGCTCTGCCACCCTCTGTGTGAGAAATGTGCGCAGGCAGGAAATGGAGAGTGTGTCATACAGGAAGTAAAGGCTTTCCGGGCTCTCTTTCATAACAGCAGTCGGGCCATCAACATGATTCATCCGCACCTCCCCTGGACTACACTATATCATTCATACAGATCAGCAAAGTAAACAGGGGCTCCTTCTCGCTCGCTCCCAAAGTTTTGCCGGTTGAATGCAAATTACAACATGGCCCTGTACAGAGGGCACATTTCTTTCTTTTTTTCATAGCTTATTCCAACCAGCAGCACATTTATTCTAGCATACTATATCACTTAGTCCCTTACGTAATATCCCTCTTTTGGCACACTTAATATTACCTTGCTTAGTTACTGACTTTTTATGTCTAACAATAATGCAACAATTTCACATGCTATATTGTATTTAAAAGCTTAAAGTAACTAAATTCTATCTATATGAATAAGCCATGTAGTGTTGGTGGAATATCCAATATCTTATAGTTCAACACCAAATCTAAATTAATGTTAACTAAGCCCAGATGAAAGCTGCTTTTTTGCATTCTCGTTGATTTTCTTGAGTAAAATCTGCATAATTGATTAAAATATGATAAAGTGTGCTAAATGAAGCTTAATGTAATACCAACACAGTCTTATGACAAATTTGTACAGCTTAGAATTTTGTGCAATTGATCCTTTGCTAAGCTCCGCCCTCTACTTTTGCCAAGTTAAACACATTTAGAGCACATTAAATATGAATAGGAGATTTCAGCAAATAGTGTAGTGTTTTATTGTATGTAATTTTATTGTTTAAAATGCACTCAAAGTGTCACATTCTTTTCCTTTTTCTTGGGCTGAAATGAGTATTGGCATCGAAAAAACATTTGAAGTTAATCAGCATCTTCACATTGTACTTGGTTTGACTTAACATTTGAAAAAATGGTACATTGTGCAAAAAAGTGATTTAAACAAACAAGATTTTGAGGACCTCAGAGGATGCCCACCCCCAGACAACATACAGAATTACCAAATTTTCACCATAAGTTAAATATATTACGTTTCTACAAAATATAAACATATTGTAGAAACTTAATTTTAAGTTTTTAAATTTAATGATTCGTATCGTAGCAAGCACTATATAAATAAACTTGAATTGAATTGAAAGAGTAACACACTCCTTCTGAACTGTGAAGTTACTATTGCAGTCAATACAGTCAATATGTGTATGAAAGCTTTAACAGAATGTCAATTCTGTGAGTCCAGATCTGCTATTTAGTCATTTAGGTGATTTGCCTTCAACTAAAGTGACTTCCAGTGCTGTGAATACAGTGCCATTTACCCTGGAGTGACCTAAAGTTAAGTGTCTTACTCAGCGCCACTGATGCATGCAGTATTTTATATCATTTACCACAATTATCATATATAATTCTCTGTTTTTTGGTAGTGTATTCTGTTGTTGGTCATCCTAGAGGAAACCTAAGGCATTAATAGTTCCACTTTATATTCAGTTTCCTTAATACTGTACCTGTTTACTTACATAGTAGATGTGTATGCAACCACAGTGTAAAATACACGTTGGTGCATAGTATATAGGGTTGTAATGTTTCTGTAATTACACACATGTGACAACCCTCAGAATGGTATGTGTAAGTACAAATTTGTTATAAGACATTGGTAACAACACTTTTATAGTGTACTTGCACTGTGGTTATATACAGTAATACTGTATGTACACATTTAGTTACTATGTACGTACACAGGTGTTAGGGCCACTTAATATAAAGTGGGACCCCGTCAATGTTATTTAACAGTACAGTATGTTGAATTGACTATGGTCCAATGCAGAAATTGGCAAATCAGGTTGTAAATCTCTAAAAATTCATCTCTGAAAGCAATCCCTTGTCCCATACAGTCTCTTGAAATACGGTATTCCCCGACACTATGCACCAGCAATAAAAGTTTAATTTCATATCCAGATGCTAGCCATCCTCTGATACTTTATGCTGCTGTCATGCCCAGAGATAATATTGCATGTCACTTCCTGTGATGGGAACCACTCTGAGGCCATTCGCCAGTGCTGTGCAGTAAAACACAGAATGATCTTTCCATCAAAATGGATTTGAATGTCGCATATCATCTCAGTTTGGATGATTTTCACTATGCTTTTTTAGAAATAAAGCCATAAACAACAAGGAATGATAATCTTCTTATTTGCACCAACGATACACGTCAGTCATTTCAGATTAATCCAACACGCTCCAACCTCCTGAGTTCAGATGCACAGGTGACATGGTGGAGTGTTTCAAGATGAGGGGGTGCTCGGAGGCCTTTGGGCAGCTTTGTATTTGCTTTGTTACACATGATTCTCTCCCTCAGGCTGGAGACTGGTTTGTTCCAGTTCAGCACACCCCACTTCCTTCAGGGTGTTTTGGAGCTAATCCACCTCTCTCCATCTCTTTCTCTCTGTCTCTCTCTTTCTCTTTCTCTCTCTCATGCAGATTTCATGTCCCATGTTCGTATGCAGTGGATTTAATAAAAAGACTCTATTCATAATCAGCAGACTTGGTGCATATGCAGCTTCACAACTCTCCAGCATGTAAGATTTCATCATCTTCTTGCAGTTACATGTTTTTTGTGCAACACTCATGTCGATTGCACTGCCCAAGGCCTCATTCTCTCACTGCTATAACCAGTAAAAACTTCCCCTGTGGGACGTTGTGTGAGAGAGAAGGGGCCCGACTGTTGCATTCAGTGCTCAGGGGCCCAGGTAACAGCGTTTGCTTGCTTTTCTCTGAGAGGTTGTGCTTTTTTTTCCAATAACGTCCCAGAAAAACCTGTGGCAGAATTGAGGTGTTGGAAAATGCCTCAGCCTTTGTCAATATTAACATTCATATCTGGGACCAGAGGCCAGAAAAACAAAGAGCTGTATGTTGAATATTCAGAATATCACTTGTCAAAGACGATAGAAGCGAATAGCCTTACTTATGCATAAGGGGTATGTCAGGGTCTGTAGTGTGTTTGTTTTGTTTGAGCTTTTCGCTGCTGCTTCACAATCTGTATTCTCCAGAGTGAGTGGAAAAGTGTGTGTGTGTGTGTGAGAGAGAGAGTAAATCCAAACAGAGATTGTGTTTGTGTTTGTCTTAATTAAATGCCTTGCCAGCAAGGTGTCTGACACTCTCTCGTCTTAATTGTCTAGGAAGGTTGTCACATGCTGGGAGTCCAAAGCTGACCAGTCCTTTTTTTAAGGTTTTAATTTTCTTTTTTCTATTTTTTTTTCCAATTTAGTCTTTTATATGGTTTGGTTTCTTATTTCTTTTTTGTTCTCTACTCTACTTTTTGTTAGGTCCAAAGGTAGTTTGTGTCCAGAATGTTACACTTTATATTAAATGGACAGTCAGTTCCTGAGGAGTTACCATGTAAATACACTGGTATTACAGTGGTGCACCAACTCTTGAGATCCAAGTCTTTCCACTTTATATATCCCTTAACCCACCTTTTTCCTTCCCCTGGATCAAATTGTTCCAATTATTCTTATACATATTAGTGTTACAAAACATAGTTATATAATTCCACGTAGTTCCAAATTGATTCTATTTTTTTTTTTTTTTTTGCAAGGTCAGTATTAGTTTGCATAATGATACATTTGATCGCACGTGTTTATTGCTGTCCTAGTGGCAATTTCTTGTAAAAAAAAAAAAAAAAAAAAGTTTATTTTATCCTATGTATGAAAAGCTAAATCTAAAATTAATTTAATTAAAAAATTAATTGTTTTCACTAGTGTTAGTGATGAAAATTATAATTTTTTACTGTAAGATCATTTTTATTCTTTAGTTAACAAAACTGTTTTCATTTAGTCTTCGTTTTAGCTTTCATTAATCTAAACAACACTGTCCCTTGATTACCCCCTCTCTCTCTCTCTCTCTGGCTAAAGAACAAGGACAAGGGTCGTATTTGATTTGGAGAGAAGTACGTTCAAAAATGCTGCTGGCTAAGTGTCAAAGCTAGGTTATGTTACCCATAGGCCATGTACCCTTATGAAAATGCGGTGTCCTTGTCCATCGATGAGAAATCCTGTCGACTGCAGGAGTACATCTGTTTCTTCGGTACGTATTCCCATGGACCAATCAGCACATTAATGCACTTGCTGTACTATATACTGCCTGCATAGTGTTTTCAGGGACTGTGTGGAAAGTTTGACAGCCACCTGAGCCTCTCAAAGATACTCAAGGCCATAGTAGTAATCCCACAGTCCTCTCTGCGGATTCCTGGAATACTAAATCAGAATTATGGAATAATAACTCCAGGGGGTATTTGGCTTTATGCTGCACTGCATACTGCTTTACCCAGCTCTTAGCTCTTGGATTTCATCAAAACATCTTAATTTGTGTTCAGAAGATGAATGAAGGTCTTATGGGTTTGGAACAACAGGAAGGCCAGTAATTAATGGCAGAATTTCAGGGGATAATTTCAGAATTTGAGGAAAGTCATTAGAAGAACTATAAAAATTTGCTTAGAGATTAAAACAACACTCAGTTTTACAAATGGCTAATCCCTGCTTGAACATCCATCTTAAAGTGAATAGAATGTCTAGATTATATTTAACTACTCCAAGCTGGTCATTAACAGGGATTTTCCATTTTGTGTGTGTGTTTTTTAATGTAATTTTTATTTCTATTTTGTTTTGTCTTCTTTAATTTAGTTTGACTTTTAGTTTTAGCGCTCTGCACTTACTGGTATAATTTAAAAATCTTGTCGGATGTGTTTGGGATTGTGGGATATAATTTGTGGCCCATAAATATTTTTATTTCAGTTAGTCTTGGAGACCTCAAAATGTATTTTGGTTTAGTTTCAGTGTTCCCCAGTTGTTTTCATTTTTATTTGGTGCTAGCAACATTTGCGCCAGTCCAGTGGTTATGATAGTTTTTGTAATATACTAACTGGTCAGTAAGTTTATACTAGCTAACAATCATCCGTAAACCAGCACCCAAGTTTCAAAACCCACCTTCTCAGTTTAAGATGGGTTTTCTAGTAGGGCTTGCTTTCAGCTCTCAATCAGAGCACATACTCTCTGCTCCAATTTTCCCATTCTTTCTAAATATATTCCATACATTTCTCTTACAATCAACAGAAAACACCATGTGAAAATGTCCAGATTCCACTTTGACCTAGTCATGCACCACTGAGCAATTGAGGAAGGCACTTAACCTCAGGTTGCTCCAGTGGGATTGACCCTGTGATAAGTGTACTGTATGTCGCTTTGAATAAAAGTGTCTGCTGAATGACTACTTACTATACTAGCATGCCTTCCAAAATACATTTCTTTACAAATACGAGAAGCATGGAAGGGTCACCTCAGGATATTTATTGCCAGAAGTCAAAAAGAAGCCATAGGGATTGGCAAGTTGGACTATTTTAGTTTCTATAATCATTGATGAATATGGAAAACTCTAGCACTGAGAGCCCTATTGTGTCATTGATCCAGGAAGGATGTTGGAAGCGTGGGATAATGGAAGACTGCAGAACCAGAGTGCTTAGTGTAGCCGACTACCCATAAACCGTTAGGGGCCACTGAGGAGGAGTTAGCCCTGTGCCACCCGGCAAACTGGCCTGATGGACTGGAGACACACTATTAACTCCAGCCAACACCAGCCAGAACTGATGCCTACTAATGGCTCTGGGTCCCTTCCAACCGGGCATGGGCAGAAAGGGAGAGAGAAAGATTTAGCACTTTTACGACATTTCACTCTATCTCACTAAGTTTCACAGATTTTTTCCAGCGTTACCTCGGAATTCGAGGTGGACGAACTCCAAGTTTACCCTCATTATCTCTAATGTCTTTTTGCTTTCTCAGTCCCGGGCCAGAATCCGAATCAACTTGGGCTTTGAAACGAAGGAAAAATAAACACGGGGTGGGTTGCGAGCGTGAACGAAAACTGAGGTTTCTCTTTTTATTCAGGAAAGGCGAATGAAATCCCTCTTAATTAGAGGAAACATACGAGTCGTATTGGATCAAAGTGGGAAACTTGGGGGAAGCAGTCGCACACATCCGCCAGTCCAGATTTTCCCAGAACGGAATAAGAGGGGGAGTAGGAATGCAATCAGCATGTGAAAACCCAGTAAGCTGCTGGAAGAATGAGAAAAGGCCTCTGCTAGCGATTATTTTGGGCTTGCGATGTACTAAAGCTGGCCAGGTGACTGAATCAAAACCAGAGTCAGAGCTTCAGGGTGTGCTGAGGGTTGGGCTTCCCCTTGGCGACCGGCTGCCACAACAACCAAACGAGGAGGCGGAGAGAACTGGTCCCATGGCTATGACCTACTGATGCTCAAACTGCACTATGTATTAAATGTAAGCGATTACATCAGCGCATAGAATAAGATAATATATATAATAATAAGATAATTATTTATTGGTAACACTTTACAGTAAGGTGTCATTTATTAAAATATTTATTAGAATATAATCATTTTAATGGTTCTATAGTTCAATTCACACATTGCTTTTTAAAGTTACATTTAAATGACTGTATAAAAGAGAAAATATTTATTGCTTGTTAGATGTCCAAAAATGAACGCATTCTCGCACACAGGCAGGACTGGGCTCTGTCTCTGCAACAACGCGTCCTCGTCCCTGCACCTGTTCAGTCTCGCCTGTACAAATCTGTTCAACACACTGCAGCATCACAAGAATCGAGACAACAAACTGATTTCCTCTTATCAGCTGCTGGGCCTTTACAGCGGGTTTCTGGACGACTGCGTGCCTGACTGTAAATCCACAGCTGGCGTTCCCCAGGCATCTTTTACACCAGACACACGGCACCCACAGCCCTGCCTTGTTTAGGAGGAAACAAATGGCAAATGAAAAGACATTAAGTTCCACATGTTACGCACAGGTGTCAGTGTAATAATGTGTGTCAGAGAGAAAAGGAGAGATCAGCAGAGCATTTTGTTTACTCTTCTTTAATCTCTGTCACACAGGACTGCTGGGAATGCTGGGTAACACTCACTGGTACCCTGTGATGTTCCCTGTGGAGAACATTAGGTTAAAGATATCGAATGTCAGGTAATGTAACCTTACCGGCTGCTATATTTATTGTCATAAAGGACATTGTAATTAGTACCACATAATGTTAAATGTTATCTTTGTCTTTATAAACCCTGTTTACGCAAAACATGTGTCTAAACACTGGTTCTTTGTTTCTTACTTGAGATGTTTCTCTTTCTCTAAACTTAATAACTTCTGAAAAGGAAAATTAATTTTTTGCTTTTATACAAATTCAGTGTCATTTAACAAACTTTCTAATAGGCTGATAAAGCTTACAATTTTAGCCCATGTAGAAAATGTCAAGAACAATGTCAGTTGAATAATATTCTACTGTATAAAATAAATAAATAAATGTTTTCAAGAAAACATTTATATTTATAAAACTATATTTTTTGCCATTTAATTTTTTACATTATTTTCATGTTAACCCAACTTTATATAAGAATGTATAATTTAAATAGAATGCAAAAATCTAATTGGCCATTCAAGATAACATTTATATTTATAAAATCTTTAACATCAAAAGAGACATTTCTTTCATTTTTATAACGATATTTTTGCTATTTCAGCTTTTTACATTATTTTCATATCATTTAAGCAAACCCAGATTTACATTAAAATACATTTTTAATATAAATGCAAAATAATTAAATAAATAATAAAAAATCTCAATTCAAAAAAAACATTTATATTTATAAAATCTATCTTTGTATTGTATGTTATTATACCTAATTTATACGGATTTCTGGCTTAAATCTTCTCTCTCGTTCTCAAATACTTTGACTTTTTAAGGAATAGTAAGGAGATTTGATTTTGGTTAGTAAAAAAGATGCAGAATGCTTTACCTGATTCTACATTTTCCCCCAAGGAGGAAGATAGGGTTTTGTGAGGGTCCTGCTGGTAAAGTGCACAAAAATCTGCCTAATGTTTATTTATGGCTGTAGTCTAATTGTATGGATAAACTGCACTGCGAGGAGCAGGGCCAGTGACATGTTTACTGTGCACCGGATGGCTCATCTCAGATCAGACCCCGTGGCCAGTCACAGGTGCAGAGTTTTACATGAGCACAGATTTATTAGTAACCTGCTGGCTAAACCTGTGGACGCTACACTGCCCTCTACTGGCCATCGGCTTGGGTTTAGTTCAAGAAGGCCGTTGGGCTTCTTGTGCAGGTTTTGGATGAAGAACCGGCCTCAACAGGTTCACCTCGCCAGATATTTAATTGACAATTGGTTTTCAAGCCGGCTGGGGAGAAGGGAATTTTGGAAGACCGTTGTGAATAAATGTGCCTCTATTCAGGTTTTATCTTCTTAGTTTTATTTCCTCAGCCTCCGTCGATCATGTTCTCATTCCTTCACCAAACTGCAAGCCTGTCTTCAAGTGAATAAATCTGATGGCAGTCACACTGTAATAGCCGTGGTTTTCCCTGCCAGTGCACGAGTGTGAGTCGAAGCGTCCTGTTGTGACCTGGCGAGAGACAGGGTGGGATATTGAAATCTGGAGACAGGTCAGGGATTTCCCCTCCATTCTTTTCGGGTATTCATTTTAGAAGCATCGTAAATTACGCTCGCAAACATTATCAAGAACGGGACAGCACATTAATCTAGTACAGCACCGGATTACATGAGTACTGAGGTGTGTTTGCCTGTCAGCTTTGACGCTGGCCACCACAGGAGGCCCGTGAAATGTGGCCGTGGTTCTTGGTGGCTTTAATGCCGTTACGAGGAGGCAGAAACAGGGCCGCCCCCGGGGCCTCCAGGGCCCAGTAAGCCGGTGGCAGGTCCACTTCATCACCTCTCCTCCGAATGAACTCTGGCTGAACCCCTCTGCCACGGTTATTTTCGCTGGCATCTGCCGCTCCACGGCCGCCGACATGAGGTGAGTGGCTTCTTTTGTTTTCCTCGCCTCTCAGCATCTGTCAGTCCATCTTTAGGACTTTAATAAGACCCCTTACCCCCTGCCTGCCTGTCCGCCTACCCCCACACACACACACACACATAAGGGCGAACACACACTCCCGTGCCACACACCTTAGGTCGGCAGCCATGGCTATGACGCCCCTTGAGAGAGCCGGTAAGTGAGACCACAGGGGTGGGCAGCCAGTTTAAAGTAGGGGTGGAAAAATTTTTCCATTCCATTTTTTCATTTTTCTGACTGCTCCCTATCTCATTCACTCTCTCTCTCTTTCTCTCGCTCTTCACAAACACGCCTGCAACCATGCCCTTTCCTCTTCAAACTAATTACCTCGGCTACCTTGTACCCACAACCCCCTGGGACACTAACAACTGTCAGACCAGTATTATTTTTGAAATTTAAACAATCATCTTACGTGCTTTGCTGCTAAGATCCTGGCCTTTACTGCAGCTTCGACCTTCAGTAATTAATACCCCAGGGCCCATTATTGGCAAAGCCTTTATCCTTTGGGCCAAGAAGCCTCTAACCCGCTAATTACGGGCAAGCAGCTAATCTTCCAGCCCTCGTGATTGACAGGTACACCTATTCTACTAATTGCCTGTTGCAGACAACACCTGGTGAACTGAATTGTCAGGGGAGACAGGATAGTACTGAGAACTCCTATGGGCCTCCTGGGAGACTGCTGGAGTTTTTGTGTGTTTTGTGTGTGCGTGGATGTTTGTGTGCTTGTGTTTGGATGCGCTTTATGAATTGTGAGTGAAAGATGGAGCCTGGACGTCTCGTCGATGTGCGTCCATGATGTACGCGCATCGACTCATTACGCTTTCATTAGAAAATGCGGAGCGTTCTTCTTGCCGTCCCGGTTTTAGCCCCGTAGAGCATGAAAAATAGGGTCTAGCTGTTCTAAATTGCTGACACCTGTCTAAGTGACCAGGTCCATATGTTACGTGTTGTGTATTAATGCCTGTAATTCTAACACCATTAGCTACCGTGAAATCAATTCCTATGTGTGGCTTTTGTGAGAAACTGGAGGCTTTTAGTGCATATGACAAATTGAAGTTAATAATAAAAAAGTTGTTTTTTCCGCACAAATTATTTATCACACTATGCTAATGTTAGCAGAGGATACTAGAGTACTTCACACCTAATGAATATGGATTATAATACTGTATCGCAGATCCATTCTTATGTGGAAAGTCATTATATGTGAGTCTCCAAGTTGCTAATTATACTTTAACACTTTAACACTGAGTATTTTACTCAGAGCAGGCAGTATTAAACCTAGGTCTTAGCAAACTGTTGTTCTTGAAAATGTTTCCTTCTTATTTATACATATTCTAATTATTGCAGTTCATTTTTGCAAATTATCTATACTAATATTATGAGCAATAATTCATAATACATATTATTATTTTTTTATTGTCATCTGATGTCTTATATAGGTTGTGTTATATAGATGTGTCACTCACAAATAATTAATTTTTATTTTTATTTGTATAAGTAGCTGTATAAAACGTATACAATAAAATGTATATAAACTGATATCTATAATATATATATTATACTATAGTATAGATATTTTTATAGATGTGTGTATGTTTACGTGTGTGTGTTATATTATTACAGTGTGTTACATTATATCATTTTATATTTGTTAATTACAAGCTAACAAGAGCATCAGCAACAACAATAAAAAAGATTTTATACCCTGACCATGTTATTATGTGGGCCATTGTACATATGAAATATCACTTCAAATATGTATTGTTATATATACATTTGACCCCACTTACTGACACGCAGACATAATGACTGGTATAAGTCAGTGAATGTGATCTGGACACTCTGAGCTCCCTCCCATCAGGCCTTGCTCTGGTCGAGTGTGTCAGTGGTCACTGTGATCCCAGCAGGGTCTGTGGGACAGATGACATTGCCTTCTGATTTGATGTGGGGAGACAGAGGGGTAAAGGCCAGTCTTGCAAAGAGACACGGACAGAGTGAGCGAGTGCTAGAAAGACAGAAAGATAAAGAGAGAGTCAAACTGAGAAAGTCTGCTTCTCTTGGGGACTGCTTAGCGTTGTAGCGATGTTGTGCAAATTCAACTCCCCCCTGCTGCTCTTGACCTTAGCGCCACAGATCCAGTCATGCAGAGGACTCAGGAGAATTGATTGATCTAAATAACATTATGATGCCATTAGCATATAGTGTAGGACAACAAACCACAAGACTCTGGTGGAGGCAGTTTACACAGACTGCTCACTCTGCACTCCAATACAAGTATGCTTACTGTCACAGACCAGCCAGACGTCTGCACACTGTGGGCCGAAACCGCTGTTCTGTGGGGAAGACATATAAAATACATTTATCAGATTTATATGAGAGCTTTTGCCAGAGTTTTGTTTCTTGAATTGAGAATTTTAAAAGCAATTTCATTCTCTTTAATGAGAGAAATTATACATCTGACAGTATGAAAAATTAAATGGAATTTCCTTGAATGGTTATGGTTTACCTCTGGATGTGTTTTGACATTTTTTATAATGATGAGGATGTGTGTGTGTGTGTGTGTGCAGGTGTAGATCCAGGTGTGTGAGTGTGTCTCAGTGAACTTACACGGACACATTAATGTCTCTCATGAGTCTGCACATTAACTATTTGCTGGATATGACTGCAAAAAATTACTTCATTAAAATGAGTTACAGAAGTAAAATTGGTGAATTTTGCACTTCTGTTCAATTTAATTGTATCCAATCTACTTAAATATGTAAAATTGAAATTTTCTTAATTTTTGTTGACATTGTACCTAAATCATTTTTGTAGACATTCATTGAAAATCGGTAATCATAATAAAATCACACAGGAATAGATTACAGCGGCTGTCTACTATATAATGAATGGTGATTTTAACCAAAAGGTTGGACGTGGCTCCTCAATTATATTTTATTCATTTATTTATTTTAAATAAATCACATAATTGGGTGAGTTGTCAAATGAAAGATGTTAAAATGGCACATAATTAATTATACTATATATATATAATAATTATTATTATTATTATTATTGCTGTTTCATGAATTGTTTTACCATTTAAATAAGATATATAATGATTCTCATTGTATATTTATATTCTTGTATAATATAAATATATTTGAACTTTTTTCCTGGTAAGTAATGATGGAAATTGTGCATTTTTCACAGCCAAGTATATAGACATTGATTTTCAAAATAAGCATATCCTGGGAATAATTCTCAGGAATAAGAAGAGTGACAACTAGTCCCAGACTCTCTTAGGAAAACTGAATTTCAGTTTATTTATTCAGAATTTTGCAGCTAAAGTACATTGAGATTTATGACTACCTAAATTTGAAAAAATCTGACCTGATTTTATTTTTTTTTAAATAATCCAACTTTAAATTCTTTAAAACATAACCAAGTGTTCTAAATATGAATGAATGGAGTCTTCTTTGTAGTGCCCTGCACAGGACAATGAGCAGCAGGATGGGCACATCAAACACTACAGGACATGAAATCAACCTTCCACACAGACAAATATATAACACAACTTTTACATCACCAAAAAATCTTTGTGGTACAATGCTTCTTGTCTTTAAGTGCAGTAATTAATAATTTATTCCATTAAAAATGACTAATAAAAATTGTAAACCATAATGTAATGGTTATGGTTAATTAGATATTTGTTTGATTTTATTACATCAAAGCCACCTTATTAATTCCCTCAAGCACGAAGTCTAATTTATTTTATGATTGTTATATTGTGCCGGATAATTGAACTGGTGAAGAAAAGCAGTAATTTAAAATGCATAAGTGTGCCATCAACTTCATTAAATCACTGCGCTGGCTGCTTTCTTCATCCAAAGGCCTGAAAAACTTTTTAGACAGATTTTTTCAGGAAAAAATGCATTTTCTTAATGTTTTTATTTTGCTGTGTGGGCTAATATCTTGTTCTTAATCTTTTAGAAGATGATTGAAATAATTAATGCGTACTGAATAGCATTTCAGATGTTTATGACTGTGATTTAATGCTTAATGGGGTTGTCTAATGAATGAATAATGAAAGGTGAGTTATCACTGTCAACCCTTTTCATATATTTCTTTGTACTATGCACAAAAGTTACAGAGAACAGTGTTAAACTTAGGTAGGAATGAAAGTTACAAAAATGACCACTATTTATTATCAAATATTGTGATATTTCATTATATTTTAAATTTAGGCCTATTACAGTACAGTACAGGTGTAATTGCTAAATATATAATTAAAATAAAGATAATTTAGCAGAAGTTGAGATATACGGTACTCCGTGTTTCATGTTAGAAAAGAAAACATCCTTGAAAATCATTTCCAGTCGAAAAAATTTATTTCTGAGACTGGTGCACATACGCTGAATAAATTCGCAACATATGAAATTTCAAATGTTTTTTTGTTTTTTTTTTTTGGTTTAATTTTTGGTTCAAATCTGTCTTTGTTATATATTTGACAGGGTTAATGGATCCCAAAGTGGTTTCACTATTTTCCTTGTTTACCCTTGAAAAAATATGATGATATTGTAATAAGCGGATAAAGCCAACATATCGCTGTTAAAGAAAGCACACAGTTGTGTAGACTCTTGACTCCTTTTAGTTGAAATAAAGCCCTGGTGACCACTTCCTTGTGTGGCAACTAACCCCAGTCTC
The DNA here is from genome assembly GCA_032357445.1 of Enteromius radiatus. Lineage (NCBI taxonomy): Eukaryota > Metazoa > Chordata > Actinopteri > Cypriniformes > Cyprinidae > Enteromius > Enteromius radiatus. Next base: position 8,128,978 of record JAUCMS010000024.1, read on the forward strand.
CCCAATGTGTTAATTTATGTCTAAATTAGGTTGTTAATGTTAACTGGAAGTATTACTTGCCAAATAATGCAATACTTGCCTCAAAACATTTCCTTATTTAAAGCTCTTTCCAACTTCCTCTACCTTTGCTGTTGGCAGGAGGTGGTTTTGGCATGTGTGTATGTGTGTGTGTATACATGGGTTTAAAATAAGCCTGCAGCATGTTGGAAACAGAGACTGTGGACCACTGGGGTAAAGGAGCGCAGAAGCACAGGCACTCCAAAGCGAACAGCTCATTTATCAAAATTGTTCTGCAAAAATGATTTATCTGCTCATCGCCTATGCACAGATGTCTTTAATGGGAGGCTGTGCCCAAGAGGTGCTGTTGATTTTGGGGGGTGCCCGGCAGAGACGTACGGAGGGCGTGATGGGAGACAGGTGGGTGGCCGGAAGGGGGCGAGGGCAAAAGGCATGACAAGAGGACCACCGGTCCAGTGGATGGGCCTGAACACGGCCGTCCTGCAGGTGTGCTGGGTCGTTCTCTCCTCTCTTTCTCTCCCTTCGCTCTTCACGTGACCCCTGGGAGTCTTTTTTCACAACCCATTTCCAGCGGCCTCCCATGCTCCCACCTCATGCGGAGAGGGCCGTGTTCGGAAGAGGATGTGGAGGCAGTCTGCGTATGGAGAGCGGCTGTAACAAGCTCAATGGAGTGGAAAAAGAGACAGAGAGGCCGCGGTGTGACATCTGTGGCCATCCCGCTCCTGCGCCGCTCCTTTACCCTGAGACCAGCCTGCACATTCCTGGGGCCCTCCGCTGTGGAAAAGCCATTAAGTGCCTGTCAAAACTGCTGTACGAGGAGAAAAGAAAGCAGAGAGGAGCTCTTATTTGCTCTACTTTTTTTATGTGACTGTTGATTCTGTGAGGGACTCTTTATTTCAGTCCTTTATGAGCTCGTCACACTTTTGTTCACACTACAAGAAATACGCCAAATTCATAACAGAAGAACAAATTTTGTGAGTGTAAATTTGAATTGAATTTGCTACCACACAGGAAGTTTAATTAGTATGAAAGGAAGTGGACACAACTCAAATTCAATAAATATTTTGAAACTGAATTGAAATGTAAAAGACAGTCTCTGTTTAATTCTGATGATGCAATATTTCTGAATGTAGCTTCACCCAAAAATTAAAATGACGGCATATTTTACTCACCCCCAATCCATCCTTGGTGTATATGACATTCTTCTTATAACCTAAATAACTGACTTCCTGCAATTGAAGTATGCGTGTTCCCGGCAACACGTGATATTCACTCATAGCTTTCCATGTTGTTGAACTCAGAGGTAGGGCCTAAGTAGCACCAAAATGAACCTGGTGGTGGTCACGTGGTACATCTGTCACTGGTCCAAGTTGTATCTCTTAGAACCTTCCAAGTTTACAAGTTGTAATTACGAGTTCAGGAGCACATGAGGACTTTGGTTGATAGTGTTGCCATAGAAACACATAATTTATATAGAGTAGAATGTCACATCTCGGAATTACTACATGGCGTGAAGGCAGCTTTAGCCAAATAGCCGGAACTCAATACTTTTGGGAATGTGCATGTGGCCGTTGCACAGTAATTTAGGTTATAATTTTAAAAATACATTTTTTTGGTTACAAAAACTCATTGATCGGCTTCAGAGGACATGTGACACCCCCCCCCCCCCCCATATCCACCTAGGATGACTTGGTGGTGAGTAAAATATGTCATAATTTAAATTTTTGGGTGAACTATTCCTTTAGAGCCGCATTCTGTAAGTTTTGCCTCTTTGTCTGTTTTTGAACACCTGGAGTGGGAGTCACTTGCACAACTATATTCCATGCGTGTGTTGCACCGGTGTGAATACTTAGTAATCACAGATTCTAGCCTATGTCTTGGAATATATGACCGATATAAGACTTTTCACCGGATATTTAAATTTGTAAATAAGAAGTCTGCCATGTTCTGACCACCTGCAAAAAGCATTACAATAAATTGTGTTACCAATGGTGATTAAATGTAAGGATTTCTTTTATTTTATATGACATCAAACCATGCAAATTATTATTGTTATACTGTATTCTCAAATTATTAATTAACCAAATTATGCTCCCTTCCAATTTAATACAATAAAATACAAATTGTCTGTAATCAGAAGCACATTTAAAACTGGAATATAATCTAATTTCATTCACATGTGTTTTATAAACACATGATCCTTTCTGGATTACAATCTACCATCAAAATGATACATTTAATTATTCTAGTTTCTATGAAAAAAGGCTATAAATAATACGCCTCCTGCAGAATCCTCACATGCTATAGCCTACAGTAGTAGCTGGGACAACTTCTTTATGTTTACAGACTTGATGTATCGATGCAGTGCCATACTTAAATTTACCACAAAAACCTACCTGTACCACTCAAATTAGAAAACATTATTATTAGCTAACTGGATCAGGCTAAAGTAAGGCGATAGTTTTGAACACAGGCTGCTTGCTCAAATATTGATTTTGGATCTTTTTTAACCAAGACTGCAGCTTTACTGAGGTAGATTTCAGCATGCGACTTAGGCACAATCTGACCTTATAACGGGCAGGAATTTAGCAGGTACCTCAAAGTGAATAGTTATAATTGCACTTACCATCCCCAATGTGCCTTGAAGATGAGATTTAACAATGAGACTTAGGGTTAGGGTTAATAAAAAAAATCAATGCACAGTAAGGTGTTCTTGTCACAGGCTGTAATCATAAGGGCTCCGGCGGTATTTAATTGCACAAGCAGGCTGTGATATAGGCCTGATATATTATTCAAAAAGCCAAATTAACACAATCAAACAAAGCGTGATGCCCGGGCCAACACCGTCAGACCGCTAGAGGGGTCAGCGACACACAAATATTTGCATGCTGCACTGCCTCTTTAACAGAGCACGGAATACTTCATCATGTTGTGTGCATATAATATAATTGCCTCTCTGGTCGGCGGAGTCTGTTTGAATTTAATTAGCCTGCGTACTTACAGCCACAATATCCAGCTAATGAAGCTCATTTTCGATGGCTGTTGCGTGTTCTAACACCCGAGTGATAAATGTGAGATGTCACATTAAAAGATGATAAATCGGAGCACTGCCCCACTGGACATCAAAAATACAATCGTCCGTGGCAAGACGTGGCGGGGTGGGGGAAGGAACGTCGGGGTTCATGGGTAAATGAGACCGGAGCGTGTCCCTGGTGGGCGGGAACGAAGAGAGGCATCGTGGGAAGTTGTGAGCGCATGTGTGTGCAAAGATCGCAGGAGGGGCCAATGGCAGGCTGCTGAAATGTCAAGCCCACGCAGAGGGGCCCCTTTTTCTGACAGGGCACACGGTGTGTAAAACACACAGCAAACACTGGCCTTTACACAGACGCACACACACTACATAGATTAAAGGCAAATGTGAAAGGCTGTGGACAGAACTGGGTCACACTGGTATTTTCAAGTGCTCTCATGCACAATACCTGTGTTAGCAGAAGGTGTATAAAATATTATGGTCAGACATTGTCTGTATTTGCTGAATAGGAGCAATTAATACGAATGATACATGCAGTGCTCTGCCTTTTTGGGTCTCCACACTCAGGTCCATTTGGGATACCTGTGATACACACGTATGTCAACAAAACATGTTTTTGATTTATAAAGCTGGAAGATGTTACATTTAGTGCAGATTGTCTTCTTTAAGACATCTGTCCAACATTACAATAACTTTTGGCAGATAATCAGTTTTCAAGACATGTTTAAAATCAAGCATTTTGTATTGTATTGTATTGTATTGTAAAAAAACTAAAAATAGCAAGAATATTTTTTTATTAAAAGTTGGAATAAATATATATTGTTAAAACATTTATATGGTAACATGAAATAAAGGATAAACAATACTTTTACAGTATTTTATATTATAAGTGATATACTGTATTCTCATATACATTTTTAAAAAGTTAGGCAATTTGATAATGTTCAGTGCTTTGCTACAATTTGTATTGTTAAAAGCGCTATATAAATAAAAGTGATTGATTGAAAATTAACATTATATTTAATTAAGAACAAACATTAATTAATAATAAACAATAATATTTTTTTAAATAACTTTAATTAAAAATAGTTGTTTTGTAATACCTAATGTATTGAATCCTTATTGTTAACGTGTTTACAAATTCTTTCATCAAAGAATATATTTACATTGAGTTTGAACTTCATCTATTAAGTATTTAGAGTCATAATCTCCAATACCTGTCAGACATGTATTACTGGACTGCACTTATTTAATTTTCATAGAAAACAATGTGATATATTTAAAGTATTTTAGAATTTTTGTCTTAAATGTTTTTTTTTTAATTGTATGGCTTTGGTTATTTACTTTGCTCTTGCCGTTAAGGTGGTGGCGTGGCATATAAATAATAATAAACAAAAAGTTAAAATAAAAAATGTCATTAAATTAACTTCAATTAATATACAGACAAGCAATATAAAATGGTTGCTGCTTTGCTGAATATGTCTGTGATTCTGCCGTAGACATGAACCCAAGAGCCCTTCTTTGCTTTTATACAAGAGTTCTATAAACAAAAAGTTAATATTGAGTAACTTCAGACAAATTTTAGCAAGTTAGGCCTGTTTAACACATGCTCCGTGAGTGGGGCGTGAGCATCGCATGTTCATTTCAGCGCCCATATTAACAGGTTACAGCCTTCACACTGGGAGCGTGAGCCACACGGTGTCGTGTCCCAGAAGATACAGCAGAGAGCAGATAGTATTTTTCTTTTATTTCTTTGTCTCTCTTATGCTTTCTCTTTTTCTCCTTTCTGTTCTTCCCCTCCTCCATTTGCCATTCTCTCTTCTTGTCCTCAGAGCACAATGACATAGAACAAGACTTAATGCACCTACCAAGACAGCGATTATCACCTCAGTAATCCTGCAGTTCATTAGCCAGCACTCTTAATAATTAAGCTAGAGAAGTGCAGCGGTCCAGAGAGACACCATGCACTAATGCTCACATTAAAAGTAAAGGCACCAGGAGGACTAAAGAGGTGCCATCATCATCTTACAGATTCAGGGTTTCACTTTCTTCCTCTCTTTCACACTTTAATTTGTTATTTTTAGGTCTAACAATACAGGAACTACAGAAGAGGCACTGCACCGCATGCTAGTTTTTAGCACACGTTTTATGACCTTATTGATCAATTGTGAGGCGTGGGGCAGGGTTAACGAGCAGAGAGGTTGTTTGCTTAATTGAACTTTATGTTGCCAAGAGGGATTTGCTCCTCAAAGTGCTTTTTAAATGGTCCCTAATGTTTCTTTCACACACGTTCAGTTGAGTGTGAATGTAAAGCTCGGCTAGACAGCTAAATGTACGTCAATGTAGCATTCCAGGACTAGCGCACCAACTAACCACATGGGAAAGCATAGGACTTCACAAAGAGAAAAAATCTATGAGTATTAACAAACATAAAACGTTTAAAGATGTTTAAAGAAATAAAAAGATGATAAGTGAAGTGGTAAGCACAAAAATGCTGTTCTTGCACATTTGTTGTTGTAGATTATGTGTAAGAAAGTCTATACTGTTGATAAAGCAAACTGCAACATTGTTCTAGAAAACTGTAGCTTAAAGCCAGTACAAATTCCGATTAATTTTCAGTACATCAGTACATATTTCTGGTCCGATATTGAGAATGATTTTTATAGTAATATATATGAAATCCACTTTTTATGATCCAATTCCAAACTGATCAATCAAGCCCATACATTGTGTCTTATTGCATATCATTTTTTTGGAATATGGAATACTGTACATTATGGAAGTAAAATGATTTATTATTGACCTCTTGTTTCTCTAGTTTGGCCATGTTAATACTTACTGGATGCTGTGGGGAAGGTAAACACACACACACACACATGCACACCGAGGCAGCAAACTCTCAGAGCAGAGTGTGTGTCATGAATTATAGAGGACGGGAGTTTGACCAGTGGCCTGTGGTAGAGAGTTTTTGTGCAGGTTTGAGATTGAGGAAAGTATTACTGTATTTCATACATCCTCATGTCTGATTATAAAAATGGAGACTGGATTCTGAACTCAGTCAATTTTCTGTTTACACCGAGACAGATTCCACTGAGCCACATGAAAGTATAAAGCTTTTGCAAAAATGCTTTTCCAAAAAAAAAAAAAAGTTTAAAGTGTTTCCCAAAAAAAAAGTACATGAATGACTTGGTTTTGCATCTGAACTTTTAAAAAGTGTTCAGAATACAAACAAACAATAGATCATCACAAGATGACATTTCAGTGTGAGTACATTTTTAAAAATGCATTGTTTGTGCAGAATTTATGCACCATATGAGACTTTGACTATGTTTTGGCTCTCATTGTATTCACTGTAAACCCAGTTGTTATGGTTCATCCTTTTACAATACAGCAACCTGTATACTCTCCCAATTGTACCTATCTGCCCTCCATCTGTGTGCGTTATCTTTTTTTCATCTTTAATGGTGACATGTTGCCATGATTTATTCAAATAACAAACTTTGGCTCTCTGTTTTAATCCAGAGGTATTAGTCACTGGTCGCTAATGCCAGATTACTTTCCTAGCCATTCTTCCTTTGATAAACGACTGGCAGGCAGCAGCGAAAAATAGATCAAAACCACTGGGAATGAGAGGAGGAAAAATAAAAAAAGAAGAGGGAAGGAGCTGAAAGAGCGGTAAATCATTTTACTGAGACATCCAACAGGGCTGGAAAATGCCACCCATGATTCCTCTGCCACAGCTAATCAAAGCCCACATGGTGATTAGGGAGGAGAGGACGGGATGCTCATGCTCCTTTCAGCTTTGAAAAGCTTTTAGTGATTCAGTGTTCTGACAATACCTTTTCTTCTAGATAGTTAAACAGTACCTATAAAAATGGCTTGTTCTTTACTTCTTCTGTGGTGCCATTCTGGTGCAACTTTACGAAACAAACAAGATTTATGTAAAAGACAAAAATACTCACAGCACAATAAAAGAATGAAAATACAAAGCTAAAGGATTGCAAATAGATAACCTCACTGGTCACACTTCATTATAAGGGTAACATAAATGCAAACAAAGACATTTGACAAATCAAATGGTATTTGCTGGTTTATTTATTTATAAAAATTTTTAAATGATTTTAACAAAAATCAGGAACACATCAATGTGTCAGCAGAATATTCAGTGTTAATAAACTGTCTCATCTTTTTACAGTGAGATGACAAGTGGGATACTATTATTCCTATTATTATAACAACAATTCTAGTTGTGCTGCTCTTGAAGACTTTGAATGGCTTTTTTTAGCTACACCCCATGTCCTTTCAGAAGGACCTTAATGGATTCTGCAGCACATTTCAGTTCAGCGTTGATTGTTTTGTGAACTTTTTACAATATTATACATGCTTTGGGGTCAGCTAAATTTGAGATATTATTAATCACATTAATGTGTGTGTGTGTGTGTGTGTGTGAGAGAGAGAGAGAGAGAGAGAGAGAGACCCCTTTAAGTGCTTTGGGGTCATCTTAGTCTGAGATTAAACACCATTTTCCCCACCCCCGGATCAGGTAACATTGTCTCAGCACACACTCTCACCTGTGCTATAATGATGACTGTAATGATGTCAGCTCAAAATAGTGATGGAAGAAAATTATAAATTTAGCCTCATAACTTGAAGTTTCTAGGTCATCCTTACCTGAGATTGACAATGAAACTTTTGTGGTGTCAGCCTAGATCCTTAACAATTAAGTCACGACAGCTTTTTTTTTTTTTTTTGTAGGGACATTGCCCTGAAGCGACCAATGGTTAAACGACTCTTTCTAAAGCAATATCTGGGCCAACCGTACTTGAGATTGAACTTGCAGTCTTTGTGGCTGTAATCCAAGCCCTTTACCATTAGGTCAGTACATCTCCCTCGCTGAGGACTGTGTCCTAGAGAAACTAGTCATTAAACACAGAGGCACATCTTTAGGGTAACCAGTGCCTGAGGTTGAACCCACAGCCTTAGAAATAACAATTCAGAGATAGTTCTGACATTGAAAGACAGAAAGAAAGAAAGTTGTATGGATTTGAATCAACATGAGGGTTGAATAAATGATGACGGAATCATTTTTGGGTGAGCTATTCCTTTAAACAATATAGGCTACCACAACTCCCTTGCTGTTTCACACATTTTTATTTAATACAATGATGAAGAATTGAAGAAACTTGTGGTGAAATGATTTTCTTAAGCACAATTGTGTATGTTTAAGTACTCTCAGTGTGTAACTGTTTTTTTAGTGCCTTTGGGTGGTTCATTTCTTCCCACCAGTAGGATCATGACTTTTTCCTAGACATTGATTGATGGTGTGTTTAAAAATCTCTTTTTTGATATCTAGTAAAACTTTTCACAATCCCATACTATGTACTCTTATTTGCTTAGTATTAGGTTTGGACTTTTCAGATTGCACTTAGTCATTTAAAGGAGTACTTTAAAATGTAAAAATTAATTATAATTATAATTTCATTATTTGTTCCTAACAGGAATGCTGTTATTTTTCCCTATGAAAGCAAAAACTTTTTTTTTTCCTTTCATCATTTAACTATTCATTGGTGTTAAAGTTAAATGAATCTCACAGCATCACAGTTTACCTGTTTTTTTTTCCATAAAAGAGCTGCTGATGTGGAATGCTATCAGTATATCACTAGGACCTAAAACTCACACTTACACATGCACAAGTGTCAGCGTCAGCGCTCAGCGATACTGACAAAGACAGAATTGATGTATATATGTACTGCTTGTGAGCAAAAACCTAGCAGAACACACACTTATACACTTGCAGACTGCAGCATTAACGCAAAGCCCATAGTACAACGCTTAAGTTTAAATGGCGTCCATTAACATATTAGCTATGTAACTAAGCGTGCACAGCTCTGATATGCTAGCCATGTCTCTCTGTCAAAAGCAATCACTGTTGCACAAAAGCCATAGTGGTATTTTATTCCCTCGACTTGTATCTTCAGGCGTACTGGTTCAGATTCAGCGCACAGGTGAGGTTTTAATCGCTCTAATGCACAAAGGTCAAAACAGGTCCCTGTAGTGGCCTGGCTAATTATTTTGATTAAAATCTCTATGTAGATTATGTATTCTACTTTTTATTTATTTTAATATTTCCTGTCTTTACATGCAACATGAGCTGTTAATGATAACATTTCGCTCTCGCTCTCTCCAATCATTTGCCAGTGGTGTGTATTACCCAGGGCATTGCAGAGGAGGGGGAGTCTGCATCACCGTTTGCGGTCCCACATGCAGCAATTATAATCATGTAAGCAGATGAAGTTGTTTGGCTATCAGCAAGTTCTCCCTGCTCACCTCGAAGGCCAACAGCTAAAAAATAATCACCTCTTTGCCATTCTGCATGTAATTCACTCCAAACTGACTTCATAAAGAGCCTTGGCTCTCTTTCAGCCTCTGGTAAGTGTCCTGAGACAATCCGACAGGTCAGAGTGATAGAGCTGAGAAAGAGCATGAATGCAGCGTCTGTCATGCATTATTTAATCTGTTGCGAGTTTGGCTGAAAGGATTTTTGTCAATTCTCCATGCAAGGGATTCGGGAGGCTCCTTAGTTGTATGTCGAGGTCTTCACAGATGATCAAGAAAATCAAAAATGTCATCAAGAACATCATAGCTGTTTGTGCTTGTTTATCCAACCGTTAAAAGGGATATGAAAAGTTACAGTGGTAAACATTACAGTGGTTTCAGCAAAAACCCGCCATTGTTAAGTTAAATGATTTTCTTTTAAAAAAGGTAATTTACAGATTTGCATTTTACAGTTCTTACTGTTGTTTTTTTGAGTTTGCTCAGAAATTACCATAGTGAATTACAGAAATGACCATTTATAAATGACAAAATATTATTATTTACCCACCTGAAAGAAAAAAATACCAGAATTGTTTCAATTTTATGTAATTGTTTATATAAGACCACAAATTGATTATTTTTGGCCATTTTTCCTTCTCAGAAAACGACCCTGGTAATCTCACAGATGTTGCCTCTAGAGTTTCACAAAGATATCTCAGCAATGTCTAAAACTGTGCTCAAAATTGCAGATGCCGAATTGCCGAAGTCTGCAGTCAAAAACCGTGAACTCATCTTTTTCCTCATCATTATCTTTGAAGACCAAAATATCTGAGGTATAAAATCCACATTTTATAGTTCAATTTTTGTTTGATTCTTGAGTAAAGCAACTGCATCAGATATCAGAACACTGAAAGAGCAATCACATTTTGCTAGCACTTTACAGTATGTTAAAACAATATTAAAATTTATCAGTACTTCTAAAACACGTGTTCAGTTTTTTAAATGTTGCAAAGATGAATCTAACACTACCTAATTCATTAATTAATGTTAATGTACACAATCACAATTTGCATGCAATATTTCAAATGAACTATTAATAAGATATTACTGACTGTAAAAATATTTGTGTTAAAAATCCAAATCCAAATATAACCCAATTAGTGTTTAACATAGTTGTTGTTAAACACATATGTTTAAACAGATTTGTTTCAGCAGCTGCTTTTTCTCTCTGTTTTACAAGTACAATAAAAAAAAAAGAAGGTAAGGACAAGATGGATGTCTAATTGTTGTGAGTATGAATGTAGAATGCATATGAGTTATTGTCAACAGAAACAAGGAGGAGCTGATGGGGTGAAATTAGAACATATTTTTCTACACCCATCAATTACCTGGTAGAAACTCCTGGTGCTGACAACATGGAGCCCCAGAAGACAGCAGCAAAAAGAAATGGAGAAAAACACAGGCAGGGAGAGAGCGAGAGAGAGAGAGAAGTCGCAGAGAAAGCCGTGGGGTTGAATGATTGTTTACGCTGTGTTAGCGGCTGACCTGTAAGTGTGTTCTGAGACTCTGCGTTCTGTCTCTCACTCACCACGGTTATGTCAGGGTCATCTCAGGGTCGTGAGCCGCACTCCCCGAGGTCTCATGTTCCCCTCCTGTTCCTCTGCCTCCATTCATGCGTGACAGCGCTTGTGTTGAGACAAATATTGAAACAAAGTGTGTTGGATTTACGTCAATGTACTGTTTAATTTCCTTCCTTATGTGTTTTAATCAGAAAGCGACTTTTTCACGTTGACGTCGAGGTGTTTCTGTGGTTTGTATTTGTTCTGAGTTCAGACTGAGTGTTTTTGGATGATTAACATGGGTTTGTCTTTCCAAGTTAGCCAATCAATAATAATTCTTATCTGTAATGTATTGTTTGGCCAAATCAAGGCACTTTTTCAGGGAATTTTTCATAAGCCTTCACTTTGCTGTGAGTTATCGTACCTTCCCATAATATTCCCCTGTGATTGAAGGGGAAGTGTCCCTGACGTGATTTATGAATGTTAATTGTGGTATTCAAAAATTCAAAATGGACTGCATTGGAAAAAAAGGGGAAAAGAGTAAAAAAAAAAAAAATTGCAAAATGAACATCTGGAAAAGCTATTGAAATCGAAGCCAAATTCTTGTCCTGGGAGTAAAGCAAAACCAGTGCTGAATTTGAACGACCTGCACCCTGGAGATTACAAAATATTTTCCCCTGTCAACTAGGCCGCAGGCCCTCAATTCCCCAGACCTGTGACCCCTACCAACCCCTGCTCCACATTTCCTTTTCGGCTGGAGATGGTTTTACACTGTACTAGTGCAAGATGTGTTTGTATTTGATATTAAACTAGCATCAAATGTGACATAAATCATGAATGAAGTGGCCTTCGAATTTGAAACTTTTTTTTTCAAATCATCCATAAACTTCTCAGTCTCTGGTTTTCCTGCTCCCTGTGACCCTGAGAATGTCGTTGATCCGAGAACGGTCTCTGTGAGTGGAGTTTGTCCTGCTGTGCTCATGGCAGTCATTGCACATCAGATGGACCTGAAAATGGGCTTGTTTTAGATTAGTAAACTACGTGGTTACTGATCACTGCCAGGTGCATGCTGGTTAGAAACACTATTCGACTTGCTGTGAAGTTCCTATAAGCGTGATGGGATATGACTCCAAGGTGTGGTCGTCCTAATGTTGTTCAGTCGCAGGAGATATTTATTACTGATTACCAGCAGAACCCTGCATAGTTTGTGACTTCATTGTTACTAGGGCTGCACAATCAATTTCTAGTTGCTACCACAATTTTGGATGTTATTCTGAGTGCTTGAAGATGTATTTTTCTTTTACAGGCTATCTAATGGGTTTTACATTGTTTTAATAATTGTTTCAGTATTATTTTATAGTACTACACTGTAAACAAACAAACAAACAAAAAAAGGGACTATTTTTTTTGGCAGCAGAGACGCCAGAAAATATCTGTTAAAAAACAGAAAACAACTGTCAGAAAAACAAATTTAGATAAACCTTTAAAAAAACTGTAATTTCTTGTTCCATAATTACAGGTTATTACTGTCATGAAACTTTTTACTTTTAACAAAATTATCAGAATACAGTAATACAGTTTTAAAATAGAATGATTATCTTTTAAGAATGATTTAAAAAAAAGCTTAAGTACAGTATTATAAATATCAGTAAATCTAAGTGTCATATAAACTATACTATTGTTATTATAATTAATTATTATAATAATTCTGTAGTTTTTACCAAAAAATACAGAAAAGCTGTAAACAAAAACTAACATTTTACAGTATTTGACAGTAAATTAGAATGTAAACCAAATAAATTCAACAACGCATACAGCTAATAAAGTCTGACCATAATAATGGTAGTAAAACACATGAATCAAAGCTCATCACAGGTAGCTTCACCACAAGCAGAAGTAATACTAATATATAGAAAGTGGTCATTCATGCAAACACAAAACACTATCATGGTAACACACATGGCACTTCAATAATGCAATAAACATTCATTAAACAACAGAAGATGTAACATAAAGCCCAAATGTCCACAATTGATAACTATTTAAAAAAAAAAGATTATTTAATCAAAATACTTTCAAATGTAGAGTGTCCTGCAAGGAATTCTGGGAATATCATTTTACAGTTTTTGTAAATTATGCATTGATTTGTTCTGTTTTCTTCTGTTAAATTCTGTAAAATTACATGAAATGCCTGGTTAGTTGTTTTACAGTTTTTCTCTGTATATAGTATGGAAATTTACTGTTAACCTGCTGTATTAACAGTCATTTTTACAAGGTTTCACAGTTAAAATTACACTTCTTCTTTTTTTTTACAGTGTATGCATATTTTTACACTTTGTTTTATAAATTAAAGAAGAAGTTTTTCAGTGTAAACGTTTTCAGTTAATTTGACATTCAGTTGCTTCAAACAAAGGTATAAACATTATTCAATGTGAATAATGTTAATTGCAATTGATAATCACAATTACACATGTAATGCGAATAATCAACAATTCAAATATTTGTCATAATCGTTCAGCCCTAATTATTACGCTATTGATAATAGACAGCGAATAATTTTAGTTAAAATTTTACAGAAATGTGGATTAATGTGACTGCAGCACTACCAATAACAGCTTACTAATTGGCTAGAAAAACTCTGAATTTGAAATAAATCTGAATTTTCTTCTAGTTTACACTTTACTTGTTTATATTAATATAAAATATAATGTAGTCAGGCTGAAATTGAGCTTTTAAAGTGTATGTAATTTCTGTAATGTAATCCAATTTCTGACATTTGTTAGGTTTTTAAACAAACATTGCATTAAAAAGATGTATTAATAAAACGTGCACTGGATTACTCATTGATCTTCATGTAAAAAATGCAGAATATTAATTGCTATCGGTAACTGCTATTATTTTCCTTTGCATGCGTAGATTGTGAGAATTGTTTGATTTGACAATTCTTTTTGATTCGTTCCTTAACTGCAGCCGTCTACTCTCATCTACATTTGAGCTGCTTGGCATCTCCGATGAGACTTTTGTCTCTTTTTCATGCGCTTTTACTTTGCATCTGCTATAAGCAAATCCGGGGCTCGACTAGAGGTGTTTTGTATCATTAACTGCATAGCGGCTTCGTTTTACCACAGTTTTACACAGCGCACGTCCCCCGCCTCAATCCCTGAACCGTTTCGGCAACATGCTCAGGAGTATGTTGTGGGATTTTCACCGTCCTCTGTGTCAATTAGGTTTCACTCAAAAGGCAGGCAGAGGGTCGGGAGGATGATAAATGCCTTCCTCCGAGTCACGATGGAGAATTCCCCCACCGAGTTACAACTCCACACTGGCCTCTCTCGCTTGCTCCTCTCTCACCACCACCTGCCCTGCACTCCCAAAACACAGCGCCTCCTCCCTCCATCTTATACCTTTCTCCTCTCCACCATTTGCTTTCCCCCCATCTCCTTCTATCACTCCTGTTTTGAGTCATGGAGGAGAACAGATGGCGATGTATGTAGTTGACCTAAAATACATCCTTCCACTGGGAGGGCCTTTTTTGCATTCAGTATGGCGGTAGGTTCAATGGAATATGGTGGATTAGGGCAGTAAATGGCAAGAGGAGACACTGATCTAAATGTATTATTGTCAGGAGATCTTTCTGGTGCAGTTCTATGACTTTTTTCCTCCTTCCTGTCTGAATATGCGTATTTCCCAACTTGTTTTTGAAAAACTCCAAAAGCACTAAAATAGCCTAGCTACAGTATAAGCAAGCTAATACAGCATGGTTGCTTTAGTTGTCACGTGTTTTCTTTTAGATTTAGGATAGGGTTTAAGGTAGGTAGTATGTAATAGAGCTTTAACATTTCGGAACTACTCATCAGACAACAACACAGTCTCACGACTCATTTGTACATATTCGTACCGGGTGGCAAATTTTTGTACAATTTTGCAGCGACTGGTAGGTTTAGGGGCGGCGTTAGGTGTAGGTCATTCGTACAAATTTATACGAATTAGTAAATCGTAAAATACAAACAATTTAACAAAAAATCTTATGAATGAGTGAGTGAGGTCATACGAATTTGTACAAATTAGCCACCAGAATTTGTAGAATTGCTGTGAGACTGGGCTGACTGAACTAATTTCTGATTAATTTCTGCTGTGATATGTACAAAAAACAATTAAATTATGTTTAAAATAAATATGCTTGCAATTATCAGTGCCTCATAAATGTAGTATCTCAGGTATTGTGTTTGGTAAGAAATAAAAAAGAAAGAAAGGGGGAAAAAACGTATTTCCCCCGTTAGGTCATAATTGCAATGGCTGGAAGTAATAAAAATGGTTTATTATATATACCTTTTTGAGATTTCTTTTTATTATTATATTAAAATTGTTCTTCCTCTGGCTCTTTCTGTTTTTATCAACAATGCTTACAAATTAAACTGTATTCTAATTTCAGTTAATTACAATTAATTATGATCAGTAACCAATTGCTTTCACCATAAATCTTTAACTGATATTCTCACAACTCATAAAGTTGGCTTAAATAAATGAATGTTTCCCACTGGTATTTAAGGTATTGGTGAACTGAATCTTGCATTACACTAAAAGTATTTATAGTAAACACCTGCATGCCTTCAGTATGTATTTATTCTGTGTAGAAAATTGAAACAGATTTCTTTCTTTGACAGAAAGAGACTCCTCTTGGCACTTATTCGGCAACCGGTTCATAGAAACAATATTTCAAATCTGTTCTTCCCACGGAAGAAGACGACCTCACAAACCACATCAGCGCTCAGATGTTAGCGGCTCAAAATCATCCTGTGCTGTAGCTCTGTCATTGACCTCCATGAAACAAGGCCTGGACAGAGTTCCAGGCTTCCACCGATTGCCAGTAATTGAAAACACAAGTAGGATAATGTCACCAAGATGTTTGTGATGTGTCAAAAACAATGCTCTGCTTAGATGAGCTTGCAAGCAACAGAAAGCGTCCCACAACCGCGCCTTGCACTTGAAGAATGTTTCCATTGTGTGTACGAAAAAACAAAAAACGCTCGAGCAAATGTGCTCAACTTTGACTTGGATTTGACTCACCTATGAATCATCAAATCATTCTTTTCATCAAAAGATGCAATTTGGTTTAGACGGCAAGAAAAATAGTAGCTGTGATGTTCATGATTTCAGATTTCATTTCCTGTTTGAGTAAAATATGGCTTTAAGTGGGCTAATCAATCTATATTCATGTTCGCAAATGTATGCTGAAGACCCCAGAGGTCTGGGACGGACCTGTAAAATGGTTTAGCCCTAAATGAAGCGTGGCCACATGCATTACCTGTCCCCTTTGACCAGCAAGAAGGGGAAGACAAGCAGGCAGGGAGGATAGAGGCAGTGTTTGATCTCCATTTAATGATCATCAGTGTCTGCACTATGAGCAATGCTCCCCGTGTTAGTTGGAGTAATCTCTTCAGTGTTTCATCAGGACTGCCTGAGACGTCGGTCATGTCCCTTCTCCCTGAACGAGCCAAAACCACACAGTGGATTTCTCATCAGGATCACACACTGCGGTACAACACGGCAGGGATCTTAAAGGATTTAGAAACACTCAGGTTTGATAAATTTTTCCAGCGCATCAGTGTCTTGAGGATTCTCCAAGGGTACGAAGGAAACATCTCTGAAGTTGTTATTCTTCTTTATCTGATGTTATTTCACTGGGTACTGGAGACACATGCTTAAACATAAAATATATTTATTGCAATAGAATTTAGAGGTGAGGCCTAGTTGTTCCACTTTTAAGTCCAGAACATACTTCTCAGTTTTTTTGTATTTATCCATTTTTGTGGCCTTAAATCAAAATACAAGTATTATTGTGTTCATATTGTGTTGAAAAATACTTTTGCTGCTATGGAGGTGGGATACAGGTAAGGTTAGGGAAAGGTTTGGTGATATGGTTCAACAGTGTAATTATAAATATAATTACATAAAATGTAAAAACAATTATATATATATATATATATATATATATATTTACAGTGGGTACGGAAAGTATTCAGACCCCCTTAAATTTTTCACTCTTTGTTAAATTGCAGCCATTTGCTAAAATCATTTAATTTTTTTCCTCATTAATGTACACACAGCACCCCATATTGACAGAAAAACACAGAATTGTTGACAATTTTGCAGATTTATTAAAAAAGAAAAACTGAAATATAACATGGTCATAAGTATTCAGACCCTTTGCTCAGTATTTAGTAGAAGCACCCTTTTGATCGAATACAGCCATGAGTCTTTTTGGGAAAGATGCAACAAGTTTTTCACACCTGGATTTGGGGATCCTCTGCCATTCCTCCTTGCAGATCCTCTTGCATTACTGCAATTTAATCCTGTAAAATTGTGTACATAATAAATGTCATGCATGCTGCATTAAATTTATCAAAGGAATCACAGTAAAGACAAAATGTTGCATAAGATTTATTTTTTTAAATGCTGATAATAATGAGAAATGTTTTTTGAGCAGCAAATCAACATATTAAATAATTTCTAAAGAATCACGTGACACTGAGGATTGAAGTAATGAGTAGAATATTCAAATAGAAAAAATTATTTTTAATTTTGCACAACATTTCTGTAATGACCTAATAAATGAAGCCGTGGTGAGCATATGAGAAACGTTTTTCAAAAACATTTTAAAAATGTTTAATAAAGGAACACATTAAACTATATAAAGAAATATAGACCCTTTTTTGAAAGTCAAAATACAAATTAAATGGAATATAAATATAATCAGTTGTTATACAGTAAATAGAAGAAAAATTCTTAAAATGATTTTAATAATAGGAACATATTGAACTATATAATTAAAGTATATAAATAATGTGAATGATATGAGCACCTCTGTCTGGCATTAGAACTTCTTTAGTATCTGTCCTTACAGCTCTTTAGTAGTCCATTGACTATCAAATTGTGGGATGATCCAACAACACAGTCAGTGTTACTCACCTCCAACTTTAATATGCTACAAAACGAAAGAGACTGTCCAGGCCCCTGTCCTCCTCTAACACCTGTGATTACATCGTATTACACATGCTGACCTGACCCCTGGAGAGCAGCACAATAAATCTCCTCCTTCCTAATCTACTCTGCTGTCCAAACATCTGACACAGCTTGGCAAAAACATAATTGTGGTGCCACGTTTAATAAAACTGGAAATCAATGGGGTTTCCTTTTCTCTTATTGTCACATTGGTCTCTGCTTGACCCTTTTCTTCTCTTTCACAAGTTCGGGCTTCCTTATGATAAACAATTAAAGCATATTTGGCGTGCTGTCCAGGGAGCGAGCCCTAGTTGTTTGAACCCTAGCGAGGGCTGAGCTCGGCGTCCGGCTCCAACTCCACTTGCCCCCCGGCAAGAAGACGCTGATGAAGATGTGGATGGGAAGGAAACGGGCTTATTTAAGGGGAAGGCTTATGGATTTGATTGGATGAGACGGAATTAGATTGATTAGGAAAAGCGTTTCCAGCCGCGGCTAATCATGCGTACGCGCTCCTCCCGAAATTTGTTTATCAACAGCACTTATCTTTCACTCTCGCCTTCCTCTTTGACTCAAAGTTGGTCGTGTTTCGTTCAGAAAATAAAATGTTAAGGAATGTTAATAGTGACTGCAGATGGCCTGCATTGTTCTGGGGAGAAAGAAGAAAAAAAGGAGGGGATCTGAAGTCAATTAAGGATGTACAATGTACTTTTTGTCTCGGCGAATGTTAGAGTGTTGTTTTATGGCAGTTATTTATTGCCTTATAACGGCAAATCAAATTAGTTCATATTGAATAGCTTGTGTGCACCCTCTGTGATTGATTCTCCTTGAAAGCTTGAGCTGATATGAACAGCCGAGGCCAAGGAAAATAGAAAGCGTGTGACCCACAGACGGGGGTCCCGCCGCAGGGCTGTAGCAGAGCCGCTACAGGGTCACGCTTGCTGGGTGAGGACTCACAACTGTTCATTACAGGTGCTAAGTGCTCACTGAGGACCAGGCCTGGTTTCACAGACAGCCGCACACGCTCCAAATAAAAAAGGAGGTCCGGATAGGCCTTTATGAGCCTGTCCACAAACAGGTCCATTCTTCAGCCGTCTCCCGGGAAGCTGGGAGGGAGCACAGCCATACAGCGAAATAGCCCCCGGGTGATGAAAACAACCACCACACCTTGAAAAGTACAGGGCAGGACCATGCCAAGTAGAGGAAAAAATATAAATCAAAACCTAGCAGAGATAATGTACATCAAGCCATACTGTATGTTCTACAGTAGTTATAAAATGTTTTTACCCTTTATATTGTTTCATATGGAATTTCATTCAGCTTTGGGTTATCTCGTTGAGTATCTTGTTGAGTATGCTCAGATATATACAGTCAAAACAAAAATTATTAAGACACTAGATATAACATTTTTAATAATATTTTTTTTTTTACTATAGTGGGTGCTATAATTCATTCATCTAATTATCTGACATTCTAAAGATGAATTTGTTCTGACTAATTTTTTTATTTATTTATATTTTATTACAATTGATAAATGTTATTGTCAAGTTTCATTAATCATAACTTGATTTTACTTTTTTATTCTACTCCCTATAATCTCAGTTTCACAATAATAATAATAATAATAATAATAAAGTTATTAATTGTTTAATTCATTTGAACTGGATTTTATTGCATAAAAAGAGAGAAGGAGCACTTTAAAATAAATTTTGATAGCATTATCCAGAATTAGTATTATACTACATTGATTCCTCACATTTCCAGATGATGTGATCATTTGGACCATGTTTCGTTTTTGTAGCATGTTGTGTGTGAATCTATAAAAGCTCAGCTCTTTCTTGCCCTCTCTCAGACCTTTCTGTACAGGCCAATCGCTCTGGGAGTTATCCGTGCTATATGATAAGTCCAAAATGGCCCCCTCTTAGAAACGAGCTCTGGATGTTCAACAACTTTTACATGGTTTCGCTTTACGCACAGCCCCCATCTTCCCCGCACAGATGTTGGATACATTACGAAAACAATAAAGAATGGCTTAAAGTTCTAAGACTGCAAACAAAAGAATGTTCTAATGGCAGCAGCTTATATCTAAAAAAAGATATTTGGACAGGTTTAGGATTCAATTACTGTGTGATTGAGTGTTGACGTTTCTGAGGCTACATGACAGGAAATTCATTAGAAGCAGAGCAGCTTGGGAAGGATAGCGGGCTGCCGTTAAAGGAAATGGGTGATTATGAAAAGGATGCAGGTGGAGGTCGAGAGGTGAGTATAAAGATGAAAATGTTCTTCAGGGTTCGCCGCAGCTCCTGACTTTAATTGAAATGCCCTGATTTTGCAATTTGCTGTAAAAGTTGGAGTGATTTGATTTTGGGGAGAATGAAAGACTTACAGATGAGGTGCTACAACATGGGCTGTTTATTATTGTTATATGAGAAAGTGTGAGGGAAAAAAATCATATTTTTAAAACCATATAGAATAATATGCAGACTAAATGATGTATTTATATGCTGAGTATGTATGAAAAACCACAGTAAAATGGCAGAGAATTCTAAAAGATATTTGATAACTGGTTAATGTACTGTAGGTCATTTTGTTGAAAAATAAAATAAAATAAAATAAAATAAAATCAAGCTGTATATATGTAATTT
The DNA here is from genome assembly GCA_032357445.1 of Enteromius radiatus. Classification (NCBI taxonomy): domain Eukaryota; kingdom Metazoa; phylum Chordata; class Actinopteri; order Cypriniformes; family Cyprinidae; genus Enteromius; species Enteromius radiatus. Next base: position 8,149,545 of record JAUCMS010000024.1, read on the forward strand.
ATAATGTTATCATTTTACTTGTATTTAGTTATTTATGGAGTGTGCAATTATTATTTTTTCTAATACTAATTTCACTACAATTTTTAATTTATAAATTAATTAATTATAAAATAATATATAAATGTATATAATAATATAAATGATATTATAAATGATAAATTAATATTATAATAATATAAATGATAAATTAATGTATAATTTATTTTAAAAGTAAATACATATACAGTAGTACATTTCATATTTTTTCGACAGTGATGCAGAAGCTATATTTGTACTCATCAAATTTAATGCTTAGTGTGTGTCTGTTACAGCAGTAGCTTGTTGTCCGGCCCGGTGGCGTTTGCATTAACAGAAAACTGTAGAATCGGGATCCAGTGCTACTCAGCTTTAATGAGCTTCTAAAGCCTTCTGAAACTCTCTCGTTCCCTGCTGAACAGTCAACTTCACACACTCCGTCATCTGCGTTCCCTACCCTCGACAGCACTGACATAAACACTGTGATGTTCCTGTCAGTCCCAGCTGCACGACCGTTAACATGTTTCCAAATCATCCCATCCACTCTAATAAGATGATTGTACACTGTCCACTGTGGGCTGATTTGGGTCGGGCAGGAACAGAGAGGACTTCTGGGCTTGTGAGGGGTAATAGGAAGCATTTAAGAAAGCGCAAATAATTTTAAGTGACAGTTGTGTACACAAGGGCCAGCTGTTTAATAACTTAGTTCAATTTTAATATCCGGCCTCTTTATTACCTTTACATTAAACTAATAACTGCATGATCAAGGGGCTCACTCCGTGCTATTATGATATAAATAATTAGCAGGCAATTATACTTGTTGCAGATTTTGTATATCCCATGAAACAGTAATTGGTTTCTAATACTATTTGAATGCACCACTGATTCATTAATCAATGCACGGATATTAAATAGTAGAGGCCTAGTGACCTTGGACCACTAAACCAGTCGTAAGTCCAAAGCTATAATATAGCTAAAAATACATGTAGATCATGATTAAAGATCATGTTCCATGAAGATATTTTGTAAATTTACTACCGTAAATACTGTATATCAAAACATCATTTTTGATTAGTAATATGCATTGCTTAGAACGTCATTTTTAAAACTTTAAAGGCAATTTTCTCAATATTTCGATTTTTTTGTTTGTTTGTTTGCTTTCACCCTCAGATTGAAAATTATAGATTTGTTGTATTACGGCCAAATATTGTCCTATCCTGCATCAATGGAAAGCATATTTACTCAGTTTTAGAATATATATAAGTCATAAAATTGACTCTTATTACTGGTTTTGTGGTCCAGGGTCACATTTATTTTTTGACCAAATGTATATTGATACAGGATGTGGCTAACTTTTATTAATCACTAATGGACTACTAGATATATAATTATAATTATTTTTTATAACAAATAAAAAAGAAAAGCCTCACTTCAACATATAGAGATGTCTATGTCTGTTTCTCTATAATCTTCTGTTTTGTAAAAATAAAAATAAAGAAACTGTTTTTTAACCTTTCCAGTTCTCAGAATAATTTACTGACTCTGCATTATGTTGGCATGTAACAGTTCACCCAAAACTTGAGCTGGTTTTCCTTTGGAGAAACAGCGGCTTGTGGACAAGGGCGCTGGAACAGATGTTCATGAAAAGCCGATTGTATTCCTTCTGATGGTCGGGAGGTAGGCAGTGGAACAGATGAAAGTGAAGCTGAAGAATACAAGTGTGTAACTCGCTCTCGTCGCCCGCAGTGAGGCAGAGGCCAGAGAGAGATGTAGATGGGCGCATCCTGAGGTAAAGCGCATCCTTCTCTCTTCATGCATATTCCTGCGTCTTTCTGACATCTCTTGTCACTCTAACTCTCATTCATTTAATTGATTATTTTTTCCCGTCCATTGCTTATTTATTTATTAACCACAATCATCCTGGCGCCGAGAGGCTTACCGGAATCTCAGAAGAGCAAGGATGGAGAGACGGAGGTGCTGGTGGTGGTTGGGGGGCCGTAAGACCTTGTAAAGATTGTTTCTAACACGTTTTCTGCTGAGGATTTGCGAACTCTATCTCGGCTAATCACAATGGAACCTATTAGCGCTTGACATTTTTATCCGGCAGCCAAAGACTCTGCGTCTCTGGCGCGGAAGGCTAACGGCCGTGGACAGTGTTGCGGGGCTCGGGCACCTCTGGGCCCACCTGAAATCCGATACCTGAGCACCCACGCCCAGACGCCATTGATTTCTTGTCAGCCACAGAAGTTTTCAGCTTGTGTTGAGGGCCTGGGGTTGGTAAGGGAGATGGGGAGAAAAGCAAAAGAAAAAATACATGTTAGAGGGGTGAGAGAAATCTTAATTAGAAGAGGTGGAGGGAGGGGGGGGGATTTACCAAACCTGCTTTCAGCTTTAGGGATCCGGTCAATGAAACGAAGGAATGTAGAAGGAGAGAGGGATGATGGAGCCGGGGAGCAGGAGAGATTAGACAGTGACAGGACGAGGTGATTGATAGAGAGGTGTAGAGAGTTGTGTGTTTTCTATTGTTTTGGGGTGGGGGTGTGAGCCGGAGGGTTGTCCTCTCCACGGATTTGCACTGTTGAACTCATTACCAAGCATTACCCACAAAAAAAACACTCTACTGTTCTAATTGCCCAATTTAGGACTGCAGGTGGTCGTACGGGGTTCAGCTAAACCTGGACCTGCTTACAGCAATTTTTTCTCACCCATTCCCCTTTTTTTATAGAGAAGGTGCTAGTATTTGGTGCCGGAGCATCTTTTCACCACTAAAAATCCGCACTAATCCAGCATAAACGCACTAACCATTGCAACTCAATTATTACAATCAATGAAAATTTCTACACTGTAAATGCTTGATTGAGTGATAAGAGGAAACACGGATTGATTTGATTGGCTTTATATGCATATTATTTATTTATTACATTTCCTAACAATCTTTTTTTTTCTTATTTTATATCTTATTCAAAATAATTGTATATTTTACTTTTTCCAAAAATTAAATTTTCATGTCTTATTAATTATACATTTTTTGGATACTTTTAATTATTTTAGATCTTATATTCATAGTGTATTTTTATTTTATTTCTTTTGAATTGTAATTTTTTCCTCAACTAAATAATGCATTTACATGTAATACATATTTATATTTCATTCCTTTTCCCAACTATTTTATTTCATTATTCAAATTAGGTCATTTTTAATAAAATATCAAATATGACTGCTACAGTATATAACACCTTGACGTCAAACAAGCAGCCCACCTCCTAGCATGCTCACTGTCCTCTGCCTCTGGTGGGTCGAGTGCGATCTGCGAGGGAGCTTTAACTTAACTTTGAAACCGCAAGCAACTTCACAGACAAGAGACACAATTAGCTCAGAGCGCAAAAAGAGCAGAGCCCGCTCGACGCTGGGGAGCAATCCTGCCTCACACATCTCTGATCTCCACACAGGGAAATGATGTCATGGTCCGCAGCGCTGTTTGAAGAGGTGTGCATTTATGAGGGGTCAAATGGTGTAATGCCTGCTCGAGTCCAACCCTTGAGGAACAACTGAACTTTATATGAAATTACAATCCAAAAAGCCATTGAATGATGTTTAACGCTTCTAAATGATGTGCTTTCAGTGTTTAGCGAATGGAAAAGAAGGGAAAATACATAAAAATTTACTGCCGGCCACTGAGGCGGCACTTAGCTGATAATATATTTCAGTCAAAATTAGCCGAGGTATGTCAAGCGCTAACTGGGTCAGCTTTAACCTCTTTCCAGCAATTAGAGAGATTTAAAATCCCTCCCAATTTCTGCCTTTCCATCTGTGATCGAAGGCTGATGAGTTTGTCAACAAATAATCCACCCATTTATGAGGAGGATTGATGGACCTGAGGCAAACGCAGCTGACGTAAAGCCTACATCTATTTTGGCTGAGGGATGTGGTCCGCCGACAGGCTGGGAGGAGGAATTACACGCAACAGCACGACGGCCCCTCATAAATCACTGCCGCCCAGGTACGCCGTGAAAGCCCAGTGGTAGCTGTCAGCCTCCGATTTACAGCCATCCACTGCTTTGCTTTCCATTAAAATATATGTACATGAGACTTGTACTAGCATGGCAAGAGGGCCAAAGAATTTATGAAAGGAAATAGCCGTACATTACTTTTCTATTTTATTGTATTTTCCAGGGAAAGTGTCACGTTCCAGCGCTTGGTGGGAATTGGGCAGAGGAAACAGGAAGGGGAGCCGATGACAACATCTGGTTGTGATTTCAGAGATGCGGGTGAAATATGAAATCGAAACGAGCCTTACAGAAATACATGTTTCAGCAGCAGCTGCTAAGGGCAATTTATTACAATTAATATCATCTTAATGTTACCTTTTGAGTGACAAAATTATTTGCTTTTAATTTTCCACAATATTTTCTAGGCATGCTTGGGACTTTTCCAGGCCACAAAGTAATCACCTTTTTGTCAGCACGGCTATCTCTTACCTGCTGTAGAGTGTGAATGAATTATTGAAATCCTGACCTTGCAGCAGAAGCTGTCACAAAGGTATGAACGCTTTTGGACCACCACTGAAGCAAAGAGTGCATACCATATTATGCTTTTTGATCACAAAAAAAAAAAAAAAATGCTTTGTCGGTATGTTCTGGTTTAAAATTCGTCAGAGTCTCTATGTTGCTATGTGCTGTTAACTAAAAATTTTACTGCTCTCACACACAACTTAATTTGTGATGGCAACATCAAATATGTTTCATTAAACTTTAATTAGTTCGAAGTTTTCTATCTTAAAGGGGGCTCCGGCAAATTCAGAGACTGGGGAATATTCCTCGAGTCGTAGAAACTTTGTAACTTCTTCAGATCTTTTGTCTTTCTAATAACTCTCACTTTATTGTCCTTTAATTTGTCATGGAGGACCGTGTTTTGGTGTCCCACTGCTGTGGATTTGCCCCAGCACACAGAGTCTCCTGTGATATGGGCAAATATCTGTTACCCTGGCAGGCAATTAGAATGAATAATCCAGTGATAGCGGATCAAAAGAGAACAATCTTTTACAGCTTTTTTAGAAAAAGGTATTAATTTACATATAAAAAGCTGTGTTTGGGACGGGGCCCTGGAGGCGGGGGCCTCTGGGGACGTCGTGTCTCTCTTGTGCTCAGTTAGAAATATGGGAAAAAGCAGTTAAAGTATCTCAAAAGTCTTACGTAATGAAGAGTTCGATAGATGCAATCAAGCATGTGGTATTAACAGCCTGAAAGAGATATTTCTGATCAATTTGGTTTTGTATTCTCTGTCTTGTTTGCTTGCTTGATTTGTGTGCATTTGTTTCTGGTCAGAAAGTTAGCAAGCAACCCAGGCAGTGAAAACATATTTAGTTTAGTTTTATTAAAGTTATACATATTTTAGTTATTGTGTTAAGTATATGTATAATCAATATTAATTTGAAATGCAAATAATGTATATTATGTTTTAGTTATATACTACATTTTACAGGTCCATATCTTTAACAGGTTAATATATCAAATAAGAATGATTATTTATTATTTTTTACATTAATTAAACTGAACCCAGTTTTAAATGGATTTTTTTTTTTTATCACGCATGCTTATAAATATCAGTATTGCCCTCAATTTTCCTTTTGTTTTTAATTAGATTTTTTTTTATTAATCAAACAATTATTTAAACAACACTTTTTTCAGTCTAGTAGTTGCATGAAAAGTTCCAGTATATTTGGTTTAATTTAAGTATAAACGTGATCATTTCAAAAATATCAAACTGACCTGAATTTAGAAACTGTGCAATATAAGAAAAAATAAAGCCCTCATAACTCCTGTTGTTCTGACATGTTCGCTGCACTGTATTCTTGTGTGCGTCAGCGAAAACACCACAGCCCACAACCTGTTTTTCTATATATATTCATACATTTTTATTGTGGATAAACTGAGACTGGCATTGATGAATGGCTGGGTTGTTTGAAAAGAGAGATATTGGATATTATGTGAAATCTGAAGCTGTTATAATACAGGAAAGGGAGGTGATTTTATTTTTTAGGTTTTCATTGCCTGGATGGCTCGCTCTGATAGTTTTGACCAGCTGACCCCTTCCCACACATCCATTTTAACATAACACTGCAGCGCGCTCTAAACGTTCCCCTGCACAGCCTGGAGGTGGAAGTGTTCTTCAATCTCCCCCAGCTGACCTGTGACCCCTTGCTAAAGGGTTAATGCAAGGCCACTTCCCTTGACATGAAGACACACACACACACACACACAATTAGTTAAACAAAACAAATGTATATAACTATATAGCAGCAGTGTGGTTACAAACATTCAGTTGTATGCATGCTTAGTGAGTTTCAGCACAGTGAATATCATTAGTTATGTTTCAAGTCAACATACATTGACATTTTGGTCTCATGTTACTTCAGTAATATAACATATTTCCAGGTGAAACAGGATAGCAGAAAAAGTAGCCCAAAGCTTGATTTTATCCACTGGGAATTGATTGAATCCAGATATGACAGGTGGTTGGAAAGGAGTGTTTGAAGAGGGCGTGATAAAAAAGCCATTTTATATTATTTTAAAGAAGAAATTACAGGGGTAAACATTTTTCTTAATAGGTAAATCATGCAAAATAAAACTTCCTTAGAATTATTATTATTATTTTTTTTAATAGTCAATTTAAATTTTATGTTGACTTTAAGGAATGCATACACAGTTTACATTGCAGAAATGCAACAACAGCAACATTTCATAATTTTATAAGTTATTGTGCTGTTAAACCACTAAACTAGTATGCAAAAAAACAGTGTTCTTATATTTTCATGAAATATTCACAACACTTAGTTTTAGATAACTACTGTGCATGGACAGTTAGAGGGTGATATTTGGTGTTATTTAGGTTTCGAAACAAAGACATTTTTAAAATATTTTTGTTTCGTTTTTGATATTATTATTTGAATTAAATATTAAATATTAACAAATGATATCACATTTATGCATGTAAAATGACTAAACCAGTATACAAGAAAATCTGTTCTTATATTTTTATGTAAACTAGAAGTATAATAGCACAAGATTTGCGTTGTGTTTGAATAAATGACGCAGCCGGTGCAGTGAGTGTGTGCATGTGTGTGCTGCGGTGAAGTCGTGGTGCCCCTGTTGTTTGGGGCCCCTCACCTTCGCTCTGCCTCATTAATCAGCACTGTACAGGACTGCAGGCTGCAGGTCTGAGGTGCCCACAGGAGCAGATGTGCTCTGAACCTTCCTCTCTCTCTCTCCTGAGCAGGTGTCCAGCGCTCGGCCCTGTAGTGAGGGCTTGCTGCGGGTGGCATGTGTGTGTGGGTGTAACTGGCCTGCTACCGTGACGACGGAGGCCCAGGAGACCATGCCCATGCCACGACGTGATTGGTGGGTTTATGAAGTGGCATCTGCCGGCCAGGGGGCCATATGGACGAGCTGACATTTAGCGACACTCTCCGTGCCGTACAGGGCCGTGCGGTTGAGAGAAAGAGAGGACTCGTGCTTTAACCTTTACACACACACACACACACAAGCGAGCTCCTAAAGCCCTGCTGTGACCGGCGCAGGCCCATGCTGGTGCTATGACACATGTGCATCAAACAGAAGAACAGGCATTAGATCAGAAGGGCAGACCACATGTATTAAAGAATCAGCCCCTTTGCAGCTTTTCGAAAACACGTCACTCAGGACGCATGGAAAAGCACTGCATGCACGAGCCTCTCTTTCACCCCGGTGTGATCTCAGCTGTGTGTCGCGCTGACATCACCCTGTCCCACACGAGCTGATGTCAGGTTCCACACTGAGGTTTCCTCATCTCTCTGGGATGGCTGTCGAGCCGCTGGAGACCGCTAATGGCAGAGCTCCGGTTACAATTCATGTCTTTCACAACATCACAAAGTCTGGGAAAATTGATCTGTTCTTGGGAGGATTAACTTCATGAACTCATGTGATTGGAAGTAATTTGGGGTTTACCCTGTCACGTTAGCAATCCAGAAATTTTGAATTATATTTTCGCCGTAATGTCAACTTTTCAATGTGAGGTGTAATTTCAGCACCGCTAATGTTGCCAAATGCAACTGTAAAAAATAGTAGCTTGCTACTTGCTTATTTTGTCACATCAAGTTACATTCAGGAACGTCAAGGTATTCAGAAATGTTAAGTTATATCTTCAACTTAATATCAACTTTTCAAAGTAAAGCATCATTTTCATGCTGCTAATGTTACCAAATGCAACTGCAAAAACAACAGTTGTATTAATATCTTTCTCTCTCTCTCTATACACACACACACACACATATGTTTGTTTGTTTGTATGTGTGTTTGATCAAATTTGATGAAAATGTGCATTTTGGTAACATCTCATTGTAATGTTTTTGTTATACAGTATGTAACGTGCTTACTATTATAATAACAATACATTATGCATAATTACACGCAAGTGACCTTAATCCTAATCTTAAACTAAACCGTATACAGTAGTACATGTAGATAATTTATATTACTCATTACTTAAATGTATAATTACACTGTAACAAGAACCTTAAAATAAAGCGTAGATTTAGATTGACCACTATGTGCTAACAAGGTCAATGTGCTAACTGCTGTTAGCATTTTTAACCCAATTATGTATTTTGCCTTTTAAATGTCATAACGTCTGATCAAGAAAAGGTGGATGGACCGAATAAAGGAGGACTTGAAGATCATTGACGCATCCCCGGAAGACGCCATGGACAGAACCAAATGGAGGAACCTTTGCCGACGAGCGGACCCTGCAATCGCGGGAACAACGCCAGGATAGAGAAATGTCATAACGTCTGACAGTCTGACTCTCCCATCATTATTTGGTCAATCTGACCATGAGCCAAAATTAAGATTTGAATTGCTTACTTAAATCAAGATGAAGAAAGTGTTTTAACATTTAAAATGTACAGTAAATACAATAGGACTTATTCATCACATATGAGGAGGCTCACATTGTTTATAATTCAATTTATACATTAATTATTACATTAATTTCAATGCAGTTTACATAACTATTGTATATAGTCACATTCTATTTTAAGGTCCAATTAGTTAGTAGTAATATTTAGTAAGGTAGTTAAATTGAGATACTGGATTAGGGATGTAGAATATGGTCATGCAGAATATATGTCTTTTAGGCTACTAATAAACTGCCAATATGAATGTATTGTATTTGAGAAATGTATTTGCTTGTGTGTTGAATATGGCCATCTCCTTAAATCACAACATAAATACATTTTTAGCAAAGTTGCATAATATCACACTTGAAAAAAAAAGTGACTTGTACTGCATTTTGATTGTAATTTCTGCAGTTCAGAGGCCTTTTGACTGCAATAGAAAATGTTAGTGAATTTCTTGCACTGAGGAGAAACTGTATCCGTGTCTTTGTATCCGGTGTGAAGCGTGTGTGGAGGTAATTATTTTTCTCTCTCCACTCTAACACATGTCTGGCACGGAGATCGTAATTAATCGGCGACAGCGCTTCTGACGCTGTACGCTGAGACTGCTGAAACAGGATTCTCACCTCTCACGAGATGAAGAGGAGAGAAAGGGGACTGTTTACACCACGATATGTTTCTCTGAGCTCTCTATCTATGAACAACATACAAACAAAGGAAAGAACATCCACAGAAGGGGAAAAAAATACAAAAGATCCTTGTCTACCGTCACTCAAACGCTATTTGTTTACTTGTTGGTCTTGCTTTTACAAAGAGCCGATAATTGCTGCGTTTTTGAAGAGGACATTCCTTTTTTCACTTTTATTTTTATCTTGAAATATAAGTGAGATGCAAATTTTCTGCAAGGGATAAATATTTGTTGCCTTGTAGTTTCTGTATGCAATCTATGTTTAGTAATATTGTATTATTTGTTTGCAGATGGCATTTGAATTGATATGTATATATATATATATATATATATATATATGTGTGTGTGTGTGTATTTATAAAATATAAAATTATATATATATATATAATTTTATTTTTTATATTTTACTTTTTTTTACTATAATAAACAGTATATTTCTACAAATACTATACTCTAAAAAATTATGTTAATAGTTATTCAAAATGGTTGTTACTTAACCATTTTAACATGACATTCACACACCCATTGAATGCAGTCATCACATACAGTAGGTGGCTTTGATTTCTCTCCATGTCTCATTTCCTCTCCCTCAGGTTGTTTTCGTCTCTTTGATTCTTAATGGTACCTGCAGCAGACAGGCTAGAGTTCCTCAGAGCTTGTTTTAGAGGACCCCTTCTTTCACAGCTCTCGCTGTCTCTATATCTCATGGTGCTCCTGCATAATTTGTGAGTGTGTGTGTGTGTGTGTGTGTGTAAGACACAGAGAGTGCTTGATGCTGTATGAGTGTATGTTTGGGTCAGTGCTTCGCTTGACTTTGGTGGAGTGTTAAAGCTGATTTGTCCCTGTGGTGTCTGAAATTCTTACAACAGAGTCCTGCGTAACTCTAGAGACCCAGCGCAGAGCAGACAGTTTAATATTTATGTGTTAATACAGTAGATCTTACAGCTCGGCTGTGATAGTACATGCTGGTGGGACTCATCGATTGTCCTTACGTGCAGAAGGAAAATGATTGTAAAAATAATTTCTAATATTTCTGCTACAATAGTTTTAGTCACTTGTTGGGTGTAAATATATCTTTAAACTAGTGAAGCACTGCATAGTGAATTTTATATGTATTTTTGTATACAATTTAGAATTTAGTACATGGTATATACATTTGCTGTAGGAATTAAGGTCTAAACCAAATGTAAGGCAAATTTTGCATCTCCTAAATACATTTAATAGGGCATGTCCATTCAATCATAATGCTTTATTTATTTACTTATTCCAGATCTCTAATAAACTGAAGGTTATATTAGATATTTTATAAGATCTTTTAGATATTGATATTAGTAAATAAATATGTTACGTTCAGGGAACTGCAAGTTTTTTTTTTAACCACAATTTTCAATTTTAAACTAGAAATAGAGCAAGTGCAATCTTTTATTATTAATGTTATTATTATTAATAAATATAGAAATGTGTGTTCAAATGAATTACATGATATTTTAAGTAATAATGCAATTATTACCGTACATACAAAAAATATGTTTCATGTAAAAATGCCTTATCTTCTGGGATCTGAGGGTGTTTTTGGACCCTGGATATGTTAGGGCATTTGTGCTTTTTTCAGTTTCTTATAAACATATTAATTTCTAAAGATATTAAATCTATTATACTGTGGCAGAAAAAAAAGCCTTTTGAAGTCAGATTTATTTGTTTTATTGTACAATCATCATGTCTATTACTGACATACAGATACATTCATTTTGCAAATGCACCTTTTTTGCCTTTTTTTTTAGCTTACATGCTTCTGAGCCAAGACGTTGGTTTTTAATTCTTTTTTTTTATGCATTAGTCATTTTTTAAAAGCACTAAATATTAAATTTACACATAACATTAACAGCTCAAATAAAATCATAATAACGTCACATCTGCATCTATCTTTATGTAGTTGTGTGAACAATTTTAGAGTAATATTAATATTTGATTTATGCTTCACAACATCTATTTCCTCAGCCATTACAGCATTCTTTCAAAACACCTTCTTAGAAGCTTTCAATATTTTTACCCTATTTTTTCTTTTTCTTTTCTTTTTACCATTTACTCTGTCGTCACTATGGATTTGGCTTAAAATCAGATGTCTTTTCCTCCCGAGAGATTTTGACAGAGTTGATAGACGTCTTTTTTGTGTAGTCCGGTCATCACACTAGTGTTAGTTACATAGATCGAGACTTCTGACATGGGAAAATGCGATTCTCGGCTGTGGACCAGAGGAAACATGTTCCAGCTGATGTTATTTTGGGTCGGACCCTGACTGTGGGTCCAAGGATCCCCAGGAAAGCTCAGACACATCTGCTGTCAGCATGAGCAGCGAGAGTAAAGTACACATCCACAGATAGTATCCAATCCAATATCCACACAAGTTTCATCAAAACTTTTCCACTTGGTCATCAAATCTGTAAAGTGGGTGAGCGATAAGAGAGACTCCGAGTGATTCAATCAGAATGCATAGCTGTGAGTTGTTATTATTCTTTTATTTATGACCAGTCGTGCACTCTGGACAGGTGTAAAGAGACTCAAAGCTCTTTAAGAATAAATAAATGCACAGGCATCTCTTGTGGTTTGACTCTTTCAGAACAAACTTAAAGTTTAATGCATGAGGGTATCCTGTATCATTGAGAAACATGAAAACGAACACTAATATTTATGTATGAAGTGGTTCCTTCAGTCCAGACAATTTAGATGCATTGGAGTTAAGACGTTTCCTTCTTCCTTTTCTTTTTCTCATTCTTTCATGCGCCGCTGCAAAACGGAGGTTAATTTCTTTACAAGAGCGTGGCACTCACGGAGCAATTACAACAGTGATGGAGAGTTTCCTTGACTCCCTGTTGTTTAAAACCTGTAATTTATGGCTTGCAAAGAGGCCACAGTTAATTTCTCCTCTGTGGTTTAAGAGGGAGGCAGACGTGCTCTCTCTTTTCTGTGGCTTGACATTTTAATAGCAGTTTTGGGAGAACTGCACCATCTCAATCTGGTTCTGACCCAATGGGCACTTGATCATTGTTTCCTCGTTTTAACGCACCGTGTTACCTTGAGGAGGAAAAGACGCTGAATGTAAAACGGACCTGGGAATTGGCAGTCCTTGTAAATATTCTGGCCGTGGAAATGTGTCGCTAATTGTTCCACCACCAATGCTGAGGGATTGCAACCGTTTTCTGAGTGCATATGTGTGTGTTCCTTTTTGCGTTGAGAATAATGGGTGTTTCCTGACGTTTTTGACTGTGTTTTGTACTGACAAGGCCAAATATAATTAAAATTGACTTTGCTACATAAATAAAACTTATAAATAACTTAATACATGACTTAAAAAACACTACTGCAAAATTTAATAATATATATATATATATTCCAAAATGTATCTGAATCAGTGCATGCTTGCATCTTCTAGCAACATTTAACTCTATAGAAAATGTCAAATTATTTATATGAAAACTTTTTCACTCCAGATCTCAGACAACACATATTGGCTCTTGCACTGGGACTTTTTCATGCACTGTGTACAAATATAAAGATTGCTTCTGTATCTCTAATCTCACAGAGTGATTTGTGTGTGTATGTGAACTTGGTCACCACTGAAACAGATGTGCACCATGCCTTGTTTTTCTATGCGGAGGGGCTTGTCACAATCCAGCCAGTATTTACAGCATGACATATAGGAACAAAGCCCCCATCTCCCATCATTCCTACTAAATGACATCTCACTGCAGATTTTCTCTTTGTTCTGTGAACCATTTTCAGCTATTCTAAACACACTCACACTTGAAATCTTTTGGCCCTATATTTGAGAGAAGTTTAGGGATTTATTTAAATTGCCACCAAATACATGTGTGTTACCTGTAAAGACATTTTAAAGAAGACTATACTTTTACATCTTTTGTCTACATACTAAATTTTACTATTTAATGAGTTGGTGGTTTTGTATGAATTCATAAAATATGAAATGTATGGAAATGCACAGTATTTGGTGAAAAAAGTATAAGTAAAGGTCCACCTCTAAAACTAACCATCAGTGGTGTGTAACGAGGTCTTATGAAAATGCACAAATAAAATTTCACATAAATTAGCCTCTAATTCACCAATGTAAAATAATTCTTATTCTTGTGATAGTACATTTGGAGCATTGCAAATTACTTATCTCTATTAGAGTCAATGAAATACATGCTTATTTCACACACACACACACACACACACAAAACTATTTAAAATGTAATGTTTAATGCTACAGTATATGCATTTGTTTGGTTATTATAGCATTGTGTAGTTAGCTTTGCAACATGCTATCATTGAAACGTATATCTCAAAAATATGATTTTATATGTAATATTTTATATTTTTAATATAACACTAAATATTTTTGCATGGTATTTTAGAATTCTGATACTTTTTCGTTGACGTAAAGACTAGTCACAATTCAGACCTTTGTCTCTCAATTGTATCTTCTAAGAGAATCTTCTAAGAGTTTATATCCCACGATTCTGACTTGGGATATGTATCTTGCTGCAATTCTTTACTTCTTTACTCTACTTTTCTTAGAATGACAAGAAAAAAGTCTGTGAGATAAAACGTTGTCATCATAATTTTCATTTTTAAACCCCTCGCGGAAACAGCTTCCTCAGCAGGCAGTAGCAATGCAAAGTAGTTTACAAGTATCTGGAACTGAACTTTCATTTCCATTTGTCTCTCACAGGTCCATCTAGTTTCTGTCAACCTGAACAGATCCACCTGATACAGAGGGCCAGTTACTCCTCCAGCTAAGAGAACAGCAGAAACAAGCTGCAGAGAGAGTGAACCCGCAGGAGATGTGTTTTGTGGGAGAGCACGGTATGCCAAGAAAGCTTAAATAAACACCCATCGACACTCCACACACCCGCAGTGGCGATCAGGGGTCGGCTGTGGATGTCTCACTGCACTCATATATCACACTAACGCTCTCTCAGTGCAGACCTCATGGGCTCGGAAGCATTCGCTCTGATCATGAGGGTGAATCTGCAAACAGCTGACACTGCATCCATCTCTCTCCCTGGTACGCTCCTCTAGTGGACAGAGTGGAGGGGAGATGCTTTCATTCTACCTCCACATTCTGCCTCATTTACATCTCGGGGGCAGCTGGTAGCAGCCCCACTGCCCTGAACAGCCCCCAGCAGTCCTCTCATTGCAGGCCACTTCGCCTCTGGGTTTGTCTCCGTCCAGGCTTGTAACTTCCATAAAGTTTGTCCCTCACTGCAGGCCTTTAAATCTGTGCACTATAACTGCTGAACTCTATTGGAATGGCTCATGTGAGCACAGTGGAGACCATGCAATCTGGCATGGTAGCTTAGCATCTTGAATAGATAGAAAGTTAGTATAGATTGGAGTATATATTACTTCTTTAAATGTACTGAAATAAACACCATGTTTCTATTTTTAAACATTCATAGCTTTATCAGAGCATTTTGTTTTTACAATTATGCTATTTCATTATTTTATTGTTTTGCACATCACATCTATAAGGGTTTTACTCCTTGCGTTGGGTTATTAAGGGAATTTGGCCTTTGTGTTCCTCATATTTAGAATCTTGTGGAACAAGAACTCATGACTGGACAATTTCATGCTACTATAGTCACCCTGGTGTGCTAAAAAATTCAAATTAGAGATATTTTTCTCGTAGGAATTTCTAGGGGTACCATTAATTGTGGCCAACATGCACTGGAGAAAAATACTTATGTCATAATAATATTTTCTCATCACTGTCACTTTGTTACAGTCACTTTGATGAAAGGTTAGATGTTTTTTTTAATTAAAGATCAGAAAGATCAACAATGCTGATTTATTTTCTTAGCTGCCTTTGCTCATATTCACCAAGTGTGCCAATATTAGTGGTGTGCACTGTATAGAGAGAGAGAATATTAGATATAAATTATAATATTACACTTACATAAACAATATACATATTAAATATAAAATAGTTTGAATGTTTGTGAGCTGACAGATGTATTTCATGGAATGTTGAATTTCTCTGAATTGCTCTTCTTTTCCTGTCATTCTAATTCTGCTTCCTTGTGGCCACTCCAAATTCATGCTAACAGACCGAAAAGCATCCATTTCTTCAAATCAGAATTTTGCACAACCCTGGGTAAAATGCATGGTGACTTTTGAATGGCTGTCAATAAAGATTAATAAGGGGCAGTTGTCCTGCTGTGAGAAACTGATCACCTTTCCTGAACTGTAAAACACGAAACCGGATAAACCAACGCTCTGCATTACATGTCCAGAGGATCCATATAGCCCAGGTGTGTTGAAAAGAGCATCTTTTCGATAACAGAGCAGATGCAGATGTCAGGGTTTCCACAGCGTATTGTCGTCCCAAGGTAACAGTGTTGATTTCTTTTGCATGAACCTGCCTGAGTGAGTCTTTGATGTCAGTCTGTTTGATTGGCAATATGTCAATAATGGACTAGGAGGAGTAACTCTCTGAACGTGGTCTGAATCGGGAGAGCTGGAGACAAATTAGTGTGTCCAATGGTTCTTTCCCTGAACGGAGGTTAGACATTCCTGAGGAGAAATCCCATAAGCGTCAACTGGGAGATTGACATACGGATTAGACGTGTGTTTTTTTCTATTCACCTTGCTACCATTTGGTGAAACATCTGAATGCTGAGGCTGATAAATAAGAGAGTGAGAAAAACAGAGGGATAGAGAGTAAATGAATATAAATTGATGTTTTGACAATGTCAGAGTTTTTCCTCCACATTCTGTGTTGGATTAAATTGAATATTCTCAATAGGATACTGGTGTATTTGAAAAAAAAAAAAGTTCAGTCTTGATCTTGTACCACCAGTCTTGATTGCTTTGTAGAATCTAAGTTGCTAGATCAACCCCTTTCTTCATCCACAAAGACAAAGAGCCGTTTTAATTTTGTGACCCAAGACACTCCAAGTTTGTACACTGAGCATGAAATTTGTCAAAATAAGTCCTATTTCTCAACAAGAGGAAAGTGAAAAGCCCAGATTTCTTAATATGTTTAAAGTTTCGTGTCACTGGGCATCTTTCCAAACCCATTTCTACTGTAACGGCGTGCCAACCTCCCTCCAGCACAATAACATCACCGACCCCGTGATTGCTGACACATGAAAGCTCGCTCGGCAATAACCTGCCCGAATGTCCTCTCCCATTCAGAGCGCAGTGAGATTCTGAGGCTGAGTTCACTGACCACAGAAAAACATGCCTTCATTTCAACCTGAGAAATGCACAGGAAGGCCATGTTTGAATTACAATTCCCATGTCACTAGAAAACGTGCAGAGAGAGCCGCAAGTATAACGAATGCCTCTGTCAAAAGAATTGACGTTGAAATGGTTATTACAAAAACATTTAACCATTTTAACACCTTGCTGATGTTTTATTTTTACAGTGGGAGCAGGACATTTCCAAAGGCATAAATCTGGATGTTAATTAAAGGCGTTTATTTGCGACCAAATGTTCGCTGTAAATGTGTAGGAACTTGGTGGTCCTTTAATTAGTGTTTAAAACATACTATTTAGTTTTAAGGTCAGCACTTTTTTTTTTTTTTAGTTTGTTACCGGTTGTTATAGCTTGTGACATAAATTGGAAAAGTTAAGAAAGTTAACATACAGTATATTGAATTTTACATACTGATTTATTCTGTTTTCTAAAGAAAATGATTAAGTTATTACATTTTTTCCTTTGACAGCCATAGTTTGAAACATTTAGAGGTAAAGTATATAGACAAAAAGTGATTGGAGTAATAAAGGTGCAGCACGATTGTGTGATTTATGCAACTAACTAACCATAGCCGTAACACTTTCATTATTGGATGATTCGGTGTTGTTAAACAACAAATGTGGGTAAATGTGGGTTATTTTTCAGTTGCTGTCTATGGAGGGTCAGATAACTCTTTTATTTCACCAAAAATATCTTGATTTGTGTTTCAAAGATGAATGAAGGTCTTAGGGGTTTGGAGCAACATGAGGATAATTAATAACAGAATTTTAATTCTGGGGTGAACTAACCCTTTAACATATTGATTAATGTGCATAACATTCACGCAGAAAATCGAACCTGATCCAAATCTTTTATGATGGATGAAAGTTTTGGAGGCAATGTGTAAACGTGATTGACACAACGTGCGGTCGTACTTATTTTGTAACGTGAAAATTTTTGACTCGGTATGCAATGACTTTAACTCACAGAGTTACTTTTCACAACTAAAAAGTATTAATACAAAGTTTGGAAAGGTTACATTAAATGTGATTATGTTACAATAAGTTGTTTTCTGTGTGGCTGGCTTCTATGTTGTGATTGACTTTAATTTTAAGGATACTTTTTTGGATACTATAACTAATCTCCTTTAATGGATTAGATTCTTTTTAACAGATTTTAGCTGGAGCTCTGCCATTATGTGACATTTTTACATACATTATGCACATATGCACTAGTCATAGTTTGAGAGGATTAGATTCTTTGTAATATATCAGTGATTTTTTAGTGATGTCATTTTAAATGTTTTTGTTTTGAAATGTCACATACATCATGGCAGAGCTCCAGCTAAAATCTGTTACAAAGAATCTAATCCTCTCAAACTATGACTAGTGCATATGTGCTGCCAAATGAACTCGCTAACAGAATGTAAACAAATGTCCTCACAAATCTGAGATTTTAAAGGATTATACAATTACCCGGGCTCAGTTATCCTGTTGTCAGCACACAGAGTTCGCAGAATAATTAAGGAGTTTTGGAAAGACGCCTGTTGAATCTTCACTAGTGTCATGGTCCAAAATCTTTTTATACACACTAAATCATTTTTAATTTAAGTATTAACTGCAGTGTCGTTTAATCCCACATCCGCATATCTAAAGCATAATTTATTGCTTTTGTAACATTAATGGCAATTATTAATTATGCTGATGCATGATGGTATAATTAGATGAGAAATTAGGAATTTGAACTTTCAGGAAGGAAATAAAACCCAATCCATGCATAATCTGACTGATTTTCAAACCAAAAGAAAGTTGAGGACTTCCCATTCTCATCAGCCTTTACTGTTTATTTTTCAGTGACCACAGCAGATGACTTTCCCTGAAATGTTTTTACTCTGATTTAGAAAAAAAAAGTCCAAAAGCCTAAGTCATGTGAATGATGGTTATCCAAAGTAAACAGACATGCTAATGAGTGTGAGGACAGAACTGGATATGCGTTTGGAGTCCAGGAACAGATAATGAGATTTGGTTTAAGGAAAAGGGTTGCACCTTGATTCATGCCCAGAACCTGGCTCAGGAAAGACTTCTTACTTCTCAGTCTGAGGACACATCCAAAAAGTATTAAAAAGAAAAATTACAGCTACACAGCTCTTAGAGGTTTTATTACTTAGTGAGAGAATGGTATTATTTACAGTGGTTAAAGACAAATGCAGGGTAATGTACTTGAAAGGCTCGTCAAATTAAGCACTTAAACTTTGGTCTAATTAATTATTTGCAATAAAAATTGTTACAACAGGAATATTTAAAAAAACTCGACAGCATATTCATTAAATGTTATGTTTTCTTTTAAAAACAGTCCACCTTAATGATGTCTTTTTAAGCTCCCTTTTTCACTTTCTAACTGTAGCTGTAGTTTAAAAAAAGTCCAACAAAGTGGGACCATGCACAGTATGTCATTATACTGTAAATATTTGAAAGGCTTGCATCATGGGTAAAAACACAAAAATACCTGCTGAGTGTGAAGCCTGAATTATTGAACAATAATGCTTTGTAACTGGTGATTTTATGATGCTCTTTTATTTGTTTTAAATTGAATATTAATTGAATGTCATGATGTATAACCAAAAATTTGGTTGTTTGACGTGTTGTTTTTTTCCTAAAAGGAATACTTAATTTTAATACAATACATGGATACACTTTTAACTTCAGACAGTTAGCCCTAGTAAATAAGTAATATATTTATTTCATACTAAGTATAGTTCAAATGTACAGTATCTTTTCACTTCACACTCTGTTAGTTGATGGACTGGATTTGTGTGGATATTATTTGCCTGTTTATATCAGTAGTTTGGATCCATTGGTGAGCAAGCAATGCTAAATGTCTCCAAACTCTTTCAGATGATGAAATATCTTGGATAGCCCGAGGGAGAGCAAGTGTTCATTTTTGGGTGAACTATTCCTTTAAAAAGTTTTATAAAGAAACTGACACTTTCAAAACGACACTTCATTTAAGCAATATATAAGGAGAAGTGAATGTGTGTGGTGGCCTCTGTGATTTTACAGAGCACCTGAGGTGTTCCCGGGCTCTGGGTTCACAAATGTTTCCACCGGTGGCTTGATTTACTACTCCAGCAAAACCACATCAAGCGAGCCGCATCACAGCCAGCATTTCCATGATGTCCAGTCCATGAAGTCACAGTGGCACAGCCGATATGACATCATCGGCTAGGTGTCATTCTGTGTCCTTCACAGAATGACCACCAACAGCTGTCAGGTTTATCATAATGTTTTCAGTTTAAAAGCACCCGCCCCTTTCTTGTTTTCTCCCCCCGTATAAAGTCAGACCTCATCATCGTAAATGTGGTGACGTTTGTTCCACTGAAGTGTAAATCTAGTGTTTTATCTTGTTCTTTTTGAACAAGGCCCAAACTGTGGTGCTGGATCCTGGCTCCTCTCTTAGAACTGCAGTCCAATCCAGAACACTCATGTTTCATTTTAATTGGCAAATGGCAGAGTGGTGAACAGAAAACTTTTTACACAGCCTAAGTCATTTCCGTCGTCTGTTTGTGTTGGTGAGAAGAACAACTGTGCACATAATGACGTGTCTGGTGGGTGTGAGAGAGAATGTGCAACAACAAAACCCTTAAAATACTTTATATGTTCACCAACCAAAAAAAAAAACCTTAAGTACTTTTAGTGATAGGGGTCAAAGGCACAGTTATTTTGTCATTGTTTTCCCACATTTATGCCAAGGAGTCTAACCCTCTGCATAAATTAGAATTAATGCAATGTTATTTTATTTGATTCATTAATTCAAATAAAAAAATAATGAACAGCAAAAATGTAATGACATATTTATGTAGCTATGCTGTGCATGGACTTGGATTTCAAATGAACAAACTTATTTACTAAAAATGAATGCCACACTTCCCAATGTACTGTAAAATGATAGTTTAAGGGTTAGTTCACTCCAAAATTAAAATTCTTTCATTAATTACTCACCCTCATGTCATTCCAAATAGCTGAGACTGACAGCTTCTCTGAGGCGCTAACTGACTTTTTCTGGATCTTCAGGAAGAGATTGGAGCTGTATTTGTTTTATTTTAACACAAGCCTCTTATATGGTAATCAGCAGACAAAAATGTAATCAAAAAAAAGGGTCAGGGCTGTGTGTTTGCAATGGACTCTGTGGGAGTGTGGGTGGGACGCTTCATTCTCCACTGCACTGACTCTAGTCCCAAATCAGCGCAATATGGCCGCTCCTTATTTGGACAATGGCGGCTTCACTTTTCTTCAGTGGAAGTGAATGAAGGTATGTCATCCAAAATCTTTACAGTCTACGGTTTCAAACCCATAAGACCTTCATTCATCTTCAGAACACAATTTTTTTTTGATGAAATTGGAGAGCCATCTGACCCTCCATAGACAGCAATACAACTGAAATGTTCCCAGGTCCAGAAACAAAGTAAATACTTTGATAAAACAGTCCATGTTACATCGGTGGCTCAACGTCAGTTTTGTGACACCACAAGAATAATTTTTTTTGTGAAGCGTGTACATTCGGAGGGAAAGCACACACATGAACATACATTGTGATACTAAAATGGCAGAAGATGTAACTCGGGGGAGAAGGTGGTTGAGTAAATTAAGTTATTTTTGTTTTTTAATAAAATGTATTCTCGTAGTGTCACAAAACTGGAGTTGAGCCACTGATGTCACATGGACTGTTTTATCAATGTATGTAAAACGTTTCTGGACAGAAGGTTGTTTTGCCATATTGTGATAAACAGCAGCTTGTTACTGTAATGGAACTACTTTCTCAGGTTAGACTTTTCAAACTCTACAAGAACATGGTCATTTTTGAATAACCATTCCTTAGAAACATGCATATGATAAAGAATGTGCAAAAAAACTTTTTGAGGAAGATACTAGGTATAATCAGTGCTGCCATCTAAAACAGAGGAAAGAACATTACATATTTGAAAAGGATCATTTTTCCCCATAACACACATTTCTCATGTCATAACGTCATTCTGTGTAAAAAAATTTACTCCCGGCCTCAGTCACTTTGTTTATTATGATGTCATTCCGTGAGTGACATTTTTGTGGGATTTGGGAACGTTTTCTGCTTTCTTTGCAGATTTCATTAGACAAAACATTTTGTTAATGGAGCTTTTGAGTTGTTCAGCCTGTCAGCCATTTCTCATGGTTGATCTCGCTCTGATGCTGAAGATATTCAACTCAGCCCTGATCACTTTTACAGCCTTTTCTCACACAGCTTTACTGATCTAATTAGAAAATAACTAAAAGTATTTTTCTTGTATTTGTTCTATATATCTGTGTGTGAGGGTTTCACAGAGAACCTGAATAGCCTGCCTGAGCTGCTGTGATCCCCAGACATGTATAACATGCCTGTTAACAGTCCAAACCATCAATCTAGGAGCAGATAATGCGTCCAAATGTCCCATCATTTCACAGAGAGAGAGAGAGAGAGAAAATGGGTAACAAATGGAAGAAGTCTATAGACTACGGGGTGAATTTACTACATTTTTGCACACTTGCACCTGTCTTCCAATTCATTCCATTCCATTTTTTTTTTTTTATTAATTTGGCCTATTATAAATCACACCATATTCTTAAAAGTCTACTTGAACTTCTACCCTATTCCTTTAGTAAACTGAGTGAATTCCCCCTTTATGCATTAGTAACAATGACACTGAAAAATCAGGGATTTTGAAGGGATCGAGAAAAAGAGAGCACAAGACAAAAGAAGAGAAGAACATGATTAAAAGCCCATATGTCACCAGTTAAAGATTGGAGGCTACCAGTGCAAACGCAGGCCTGGATCATGAATGGCTTGCAGATTTCTGCTCTGGCTGTGCAGGATAAGTGCTGGGTTCACAAGGTGTTTAGTGGTGAGGCACGTCAGCCAAGTATGATCTTACTGGCTTCCCATGTTAATGTTCATTCAGGAAGGACCTTTATTGCCGAGCAGGAGGAGGGCTCCAGCCAGCTGTGAAAACACCATTAAAGAGGCTTTAGTACTCATTTCACGAATACTTAAAGTTTACTTATTGAAAAAAGAAAAAATGAAATTAATGGACTATGCCTGGTCTTTTCCGTATTGTTCGTCCACGGGCTTTGACTTCCAAGTGTATCCACAGGGGCCAGGGACAGTCCTCTGTGTGCGAGCGTCCAGTGAAACTCAATCGCTAAGTTCCAAGAACACTGACTGTTTTATTTTTTCTACTTTTTTTGGAGAGGTGTTCTGGGATTGCCATTTGGCCAGTGAAAATTGCACATTCACTTCAGAGTGATTGTGATTTGAAATGAGGCTGTTAAGCAGAGAGATTGAGAGGTGAGGGGTCGCACCCGTAACAGGCCAGGAGCACCGCAGCAGGTCTGAGAGCAGACGGTTTGTGTTAATGCTAATTGAGAACTCCATACTTGCACTGTAAATGGAAGGAACTGTTTACATCCTTTATTGCAGACTGTGGCAGTAGTTCTGTCATTTTAATGTGACTGATAGACACCAATTACCTCTCTGTTCACATAAACTACCCTCCAAAAGGCAAACACTAATGTGAGAATTAATAAACAAATAAAGGGTAAGCAATCTTTTTGATATGAAGTGCAAAACCCAATTGCTGACCTCAGCACTACTTAACATGATTCTTTTTATGACCTGCATTAGGATGTCATCACCAAAGCTTCAGACAGTCACTCATTGCATTAGTGGTTGGGATTTTTCAATTACTCATTATGCTGTTACACAGTTTAAACAGTAGGTGGCACACGTCTTTATGAGTTAATCACTAAATTTTTTCAACACTAATTAATTCAGGAATGCTGTAAAATCAATTAAATGAATTATCTTCCAAACCATCATCAACCATTCCCTCAACCAGTGTGTTTCATTTAGGAACAAACCATGTAACAGTTTTCTTAATGAGTGAATCATTGAACTGCTCACTCAAACGATTCGTTCAAAACCAGTGATTCATTCAGCAACGAAACAGCAGATGCTGCGTTATTCTCGAAGCGAAAAAGTTTTGTTGTGACAGTTTTAGCTCTCTTGCTCCTGTAATATTATTAAATAAAGTAAAATCCTGGCAAGATATGTCTACTCAAAGAGACGACTGTTTCACTGTAGCCTAGATTTTGTCAGCAAATATATCACTTCTATATTCAAGATTAAATATCTGTTTTCAATCAGCTAGTTACAGCAATAGTTACTATTATGCAATTTTCAGACTTGTAGAACGAAAAGCTGCACACACACACACACACACACACTGAACTTCCACATCCTGATCTGGATGTCTAAAAAATAGCTTCATTGCTTTGTTAAAGACAGGGTGGGCTCTGTATGAATTAGGCACCAGAGTTGTGTATACACAATCAATCAACATGAAGAATATATTTATTTTGGAAATGCACAGCAAAAAAAGAATCAAGGACCTGTCCGTTTCGCTCCAAGATATTCAACATAAAATATGTTGGATGGTAAATTCAGTTACACAAATTAACAAAAAACATATTACATGCCCATAAAAAGATAATGCTGTCTGATCTGAGCAGATTTGATTTGACTGGATGTGTTATGACAGGGGTTGAGAAATGAGAGAATAAAGCCAGAGGGGTAATGTAACCTGCTCCCGCTGCCAAGAACCATTCCTGCGATATTCCGACAGTAAGACCTATGCTAGGGGAAAGGACAGCAGTGAGCATCCAGACCTGGGAACGGGCTTCCCACATCTGGAACACGTTAGGATATACTTCTTTATTGAGCCTCGGAATTCCAGCATTACATGAGGAACAATCCCACCCATGCACTTTACTGTACTCCCCTTTTTTCTCTCTTTCCCTCCTTTCATATGTGCACACTCCCGCTCCTTAGCAGGACAGCTTGGGCCGAGTGAGGGATTTGTTTTTGTCCTGGTTCGCTGACCTCTGTCCTGGATGAATGACCTGCTGGGCTTATGTGAACTAGAGGGCATTCGTGTATAAGTTTTAAATCACTAGCTTGGAGCTGAGGGACCAGGATGGTCAGAGTATCCGGGATCACTGATTCTCCTGGTTTATTGTAACGGGGTCTCCACACACTTCTGGCTCCATCTGAGCGTTACGGTCCCAAATGATGTGGGAATGATGGTCGAGCTGAAATTCCCTGAGTCCTTAGGGGCAGGAGGGGGAAATGCCCAATGGCATTGTGGGATATTCAGAAAGCCAAGAGCAGGTCCTGTATTTTGATTTGCAATGGCAGACGGTCCCCAAGGCTTGAGTGGAAGGGTCATATATTACTCCGCTATCATATCAGCAAGCTTGCATTTCCATGTGGATTTCCAATATGTTCGGTACTGCTGACAAATACACGCATGATTTTTTACAGCCTGTCAGAAAATGGTTCATACTGTTTTGTGTGTGGTTGTGTTAGATAGGAGGAACGCTCCACAGTACTGTGTCTGTTGCAATAATTCGGAACACAGTTATAGTTATTACACTTATTCATGGTTACATCAAAACTGCAGTGCATTATACCACATTATGTGAGATTTGGTTTGATCTTTATATCTTAGAAAAAACACTAAGGTTGTTGATTGTTACATTTTTGTTTTTGCTTTTCAAATTTTTTGGTGGTTAAATGTAATATTTCTCAGTGAGTTTGCTTATTTTTAAAGTTTTGTTGAAAGTCTTGTCTATTTGAAATATTTTTATATTATATTTTCATATTATTTCCCATTACATGACAGTTTATTCAGCGTATGTTGACCTTTTGACCCCAAATTGTGGGGCATGTTGTCACAGTAGAAACATTAAACAACCTAGTCTCTCAAAATATTTTAGGATTCACAAGCAGTTAATTAAACAGCTACAATATAAAAGGCAACATTTGCAGGCTATTTTATGAAATTTTATTACATTTTAAATGATTGGTATTTCAATGTCATCTGATTCTTGTTCTAAATATGCCTGGTGAGATTTTTTTGTTATATGAACTATTGTTACACTGAATAATGTTTTAGCGGGTGTCTTCTTAAAAATGTTTTTGTTTAGTTTTTTCGCTCAGAGCTTTGACCTACATACCATACATAATATAGTGAATCAGAAAAACTTGAACGCATACAGTAACATATTTCAGCCCAGAACATTCTATATTGACTCTTAAGTTAAATGATGCTATCTAGAATCACTTTCACATTCTTTTGTCTATGAAAGATTTCAGTAAATCCCCAACCGAGTCCATAACTGAAGCGTTTTCCATTTATTGTTCTGTGATATTTCTGGCTTAGTGCTTTGGCATTTGCAGCATCTCTATAAAATTTGACCGGTTGATGTTACACTGCTGATTTATGGGAAATGATGAACTTGATTGCTCGGAGCTGATGTGATTTTCTCATGCACCTTTCACTCGTAACAGAACACACAGCAGGAGACGCGCACGAAAATGAAATTAGGAAAGTTAAATGACTTAGGGCAGTAATCGGCCATAAACCACTTGAGTAAGCTCAGCAATTAGGTTTAATGTTGTCAATATCACAGGTGAACTTATGCAGCTGACTTCGTTTGTAGAATAACATACTTTGCTCTTTCAAGACAACGCCAGTAGCTATTTTAATGTGTGTGTGTGTGCCAGTTCTGAACTCTAGTCTAGATTTCAAAATGTTTTTTCAGAGTCATGTTTTCTTTGCACAGAATGCACAATTCCTTCTCCTAAATCAACAATTTATGCACAATTACGTAATAAATTATTGTGCATTGCATCAGCATTCATGAGCACATCTCGCAGAACATTATTTTGACTAATTGTGTAGTTAGCCTGCTGCACATAAGTGTACAAAGACCATGATAGTGATGTTTTATGCTGTAGATAAGTCTTGGCCGCTCACACCACCTAATATGTGCACAGACGACTGAATCAAAAACGAACACTGCACTGACAAAATATGCTTTAATGTTGCCCGGCTGATACTACAGCCTTTATCCCTGTTTCCTCCTCTGCCAGGAACTGTGTTCATTGATAGCAGTGACATCACTTCCTATTGCATGAGCGATCTTGACCTGGGACTTCCTGTGTGAGGGTCTGCTGCTAAGACTTAAAAAAAAAATGGCTGAAAATGTTTTCCTGATACATAAGCTTGTTGTGAGAAATGGGTTTTTGATTTTGACGTAATTTTAATCGAACATGTTTTCACATAGCTACTGAGAAATCACAGAAATGATCTGCTTTTGAGGTTTAATAGCTAAACATTTAAATTAGTGTTGAATGAGTGATATGATAGATTTTTGGATGAAAAAGCAAACCTTAATATGGATGTAACCAAACATTACAGAAGTACTTGATATTTTTTTAAATATTATATATATATATATATATATATATATATATATATATAAATTGGTAGTATTATACCTTTTAGAAAAAAGTTTTTGGTACTGTTTACATAAATGCTTGAATGCCAAGTGTTTACCAAGTGTTAGTTAAAACAACCCCATCCCTGCTGTCTTTGTAATTAATTTTAATTTAATTCTTTAACAATTTCACATAAACATTTATAAATCCTGCATGTTACTCAAACTTACATGATTACAACAATTTATTAGCAGTGTTTTGGTCAATTGACCATTTATTTTTGGATTTATAGTTTTTGTACACTTTTAATACATTTTTAAATATATTTTTCATGTTTGTTTTGGACTAGGAGCCAACACACCTTAATGATTCAGGTGTGTGACGAACTATGATTTCTGTTTTTGTAATTTCACATTTATATTTATTAATAATAACGATAACAATAATCTTCAACCCTAACCTTATTTATTCATTCATTCAAACACTTTGGGACAAGAAAAGGCAAATTCTTCCATAAGAGGGGGCTTTAACCCTGCTGCAGGCAACTCTGTTGTTTTAATTATGAATTATTCTTGAATTTAAAAAAAAGAGAGAGAGTGAAAACGATATCCTGATGAAGTGAATGTTTAGTAATAATGTACAGGATGTGAGAGAAAAAGTGAGAGACCTTACTATAATGTGACAGAAAAAAAAGAAAGAAAAAAAGAACGAGCCTCTGAGGAGGGGTCAGGAAAAGGAAAATAAAGCTTTGTGCACACATTGACCTCTCAGATAAAGATCAGCCTGAACAGTGTTTTAATCTATTTTCTCTTCTGTGCACAATTAGCGCTGTAGCAGAGCCGTCCACCTCTATTCCCAGCCTGGGCTGTGTGTGACGAAACTACACTAAGAGGTGAAGAGCTTGTCTAATGCCCAGAGTGCTTTTTCAAAGGTCACGTTTGCACTATTAAAATCATTTGATTTGTATAGATATGCTCAGGGCCCTCAGAATCAGACATATAGGTGTCATTTAATTACTAAGGCAATCACTATTACTTCGGCTAAGAGATTTGAATAGGCCTCTTGTCATAAATAAGATCTTGAAGTAAGACTTCTTCTGCCAGACATGTAGTTCCCTTACAAGTGAGTGCAATGTTTATATGTATCTAAAATGGTTATGTTCAAAGTATAATTCACCCAAAAATTTAAAATTGTCCATTTGCACATCAACTGTTGCCCTCTCACAATTGACAAACATATTTGTTTAGAATTGTTTTATAAACTGTATAATTTCTCTCCAGACTCAAGCACATTTTATCATACTGACGGCACCCATTTACTGCAGAGGATCCATTTTGTAGTAAGTAATGCAATGCAAAATTTCTCCAGATCTGTTGATATTAAGAAACAACATCTTGAATCGTCTCAGAAAGACAGAGAGCAAATACATTTTTCTGCAAATTTCCATTTTTGGGTGAACTATTCCCTTGGCGTAAACGATAACACGGTTTGATTACTTTTTAACCAGATTATTCGGTTCTTTCATATCCTTCTTCTATTCCTCACATAATATTGACAATCACAGCCTTGTCTAATTTGCGGCACGGACAGGTTTGCAAATAACTCGCCAGCCTTCATCTTATGATCCTTGTGATCAATAAATTAAATGTGCTACAACATTTAATCACATCTCAATTATAGTTTACTTCAAAGACTTATTTGAGCAAGTCCAAATGACCAACAGATACTATTTCATTTCATTGCAATCTAGGCGTGCACTGCGGAGAAAATCACTAAAAGAGCTCCTACATTGAGAGCCGGTCTGATTAGATTGCAGCTCCCCCCTCTATCTCTGTGCAGATGAGTATAAGTTTGATCTGCACTAATTGATACATCCTAGTCCTGCGCCTGTACGCAAGGAGCCCATACCTTGGGCCAATTTAACTGTTCCACTCACTGAGTTTTAATTGAGTCCACATTAAAATTTACTTATAAAATAATAATGGGCTTCCATGCAAATGATCCCACCCCAATATTGCCACGGTCCGATTTGCATATCCACAAGCAGCAAGGGAGTTCAGAAATCAATATAGATGATTAATAATATATTGGGCCACAGGAATAATTAAATTCAATTCATGCAGGAACTCACTCAGGCTTGGCAAACGAAAGGTGCCATTTGCCACACATTAATTTAACACAAGTTGCCGGGATTGCAGTTTCAATTACCGGGATTGAAATAATAAGGTGTGTTAAAAATTACACTTTCAAATATATGTTATTTCATTTCATTTGACTGAATACATTTAGGGATTAATCCCCTTTTCTTTCCACATTAACATATTGCAGTAAATTGCTGAATGAGATTGCTCCTTACAGTCGGGCGTTCCCATCTGAATATGTGCAGATCGTATCAGTTGGGCTTAAATAATCAACATCTGCTCTGTTTCGCTCTGCAGAGCGCTGCCCCGGTTTCAACATACACAAATACGACACCACACACTCAATAATGTACTGTACAATAAATAATTTCCGGCTTTGAAGTTTGTGCGTAAATAACACCACAGCTTTAATGATTCATGGATTGACCAACTTTTTTTTTTATTTTTATTTTTTATCTTGCTTAAATGAGACAATTTGGCAAGATTTCATCAACTGCTTTTTTATGGCAGTCTTGGGGAGCCGGGATTCTCTGTAGAGTGATTTGGCTGTAGTGCGTTCTTCACTGGTAAGCCCCATTATAGGATTATAATGTCCTAGATTATGATCATGATTCTGTTAACAACTTTTTGCGATATTAGCGTTAAGCCGAAAACGATTCGGAGAAGCTTGGTCGCTTTAATGAATGTTCTGCAGGTGGCTGCTAAAACCATTTACCATCTTTGTAACCTGTTTACCCACAATCCTCCCGTCTCCACCGAAGGGACCCCCTGTCATTGTCTGCATTCACACATTACCATTTCATCTAAAAAACAAACATCTCTCTCTCCTGTGTTTTTTAACGACAACCTCACATCCCATCAGAATTGGGTTTGCATAATGAATTAATCGTATGCATTTGAATCTCCTCAGCAATTTGGCCTGATCATCTTGAACTGCCGACATGAAATTATGGACATTATGTTTTCTGCAACCTTGTACATCTTGGGCATTGCCCAGGCATTGTCAACAATGCTCAGATTTTTGGTCTTTGCCCGTAATGAATGCACTCCAATATGTAATGACTGAGTAATCACATTATCTGCTGCATCTAGTTTGTGCTGCCTGAGATATGCATCTGTGGCTCGACGGTAATTGCCAGGCAGAGAGAAGGAGGAGGAGGAGGAGGAGGAGGATATATGCCCTCACAGGGGAGATGCACCGCAAATGATTATGCTGAATTGTTTTTGCAACAGGAGTGTCCGGCGTAATAAAGTTAATGATGTTGAAAGACATGGGTGAAAAAAATCTATTAAAATGCAGATGTTTTCTTCTTTTCCCAGGGATTGTGTGACACTGTAGGCATGACACCCATGAATACAGCAGACAAACACTGGCTTTTATGTTTGGATTAACCTCAGTTTGTCTTTTCTGATAGTCTTTGTGATTAATAGGTCATAGATGCAAATTTAGTCCCTATACCAAAGTTAAGAGATTACGCAATAATTTGTTTGGTGTAATACCACTGCAATAGAAAAATTATTTCCCTTTACATATGAACTTTTCATGCTTTACACACTGATATCAACAGGCAAAGACAGCACATAGAGCTGTAATTTTAAAAAATCTGAAAACTTTTTTGGTATATTTTTGGTTATACTTTTTTGGTTTATAAATATTATTTATATTAGGTGGCCTTAACCGCTATGTACGATTAAATTGATTAGTTGATACAATGCATTTATTGTGTGCATACATGTTGTTATATTGTACTTATATATATATATATATATATATATATATATATATTAGAGCTGTCAAACGATTAATCGCGATTAATCGCATCCAAAA
>JAUCMS010000024.1:8180835-8207686 GCA_032357445.1 Enteromius radiatus
TGTAGTTTAACTACTTTAACTTACGAGTAGCTTGTAGCTTGTCAAACTACAGTTTCAGAGTAGCTTCCCCAACACTGATTATACAATACATATATAGGCCTAACTGTACACAGGCCTAATTCACACAACTTTGAAAAGACACGTCAAAGACGATACAATTTAAATTTTTCGATTGTCTGAAATAATTAGGGTAAAATCAATTGATTTCCAGTGTTGAGGGTTACATAGTGTATAGTATTTGTCCCACTTTCTTATTATTACTTGGCACTGGCTGGATGGGAAAATTTAGGCATGTACTGGTGCTCAATTTAGTTAATGTGCTCATGGTTAGGTGTCATGTGAGGATTTCTGAAGAACCTGCTTCCATGAAAGGTTTTGGTGGACTGGAAAGGGAATTTTGTGTTTTAAAAGAATTTTCTTGGACAAGCTCGACAGTAAGGCTTGTTTTAGATTCAAAGCTGAAATATTTGCTCTGTTCTTAATTTTTTTACGGAACCTATGTCTCTTGTGTCTCAGGTTTTCAATCTCGCATTTGGAACCAGACTGTTCAGACCATATTTCCACACTCCATACTGTAAGTTAACACTCAGTCCATTCTCAATGACTTGCTGCCACCTAGAATTTGTTTGCTTTTGACATCCTGTCGTACAGTATCACTCCATACTGTCTCGTTCCATGGCTCTCGTGCTTTTTGTTTTCATGTTTAATTATATGGCTTCTGTGATTACCAGGTAAAACAAATTATGCGCTCCTCTGGCAGCAGATAAATCTTGGTTTCAATTTGCCGTAATGACCCGTGTAATTTTTAAGCTGTGCCTACATACCCGCTCTTTTAACGGGCATCATTAGTGGGCCGGTGTATTAGATATACATTTCTGTGGCTTAATTTGGTCTCTCAGGAGCACTTGTAAGGATGCAGCTGCTTTTGCACTGCTACACGACGGGCTTAATTTATTTATTTTAAATGCTGTGATTAATTGAGTTCTTGAGGAATGCGAGACATCCGCGCTGCTGAGGTCAGAGCCTCCTCCGTATCTGCGAATTTCATGAGAAAAGCAAAAAAATGGTAATGGATACAAAGAAAGAAAAAAAAAAAACCTCCCAGCACAGTCTGTGCAGTGAATTATCCAGGGGGAGCCCAAAAGAAAGGAGGGGAGACTCGGATTCATGCTTGCCATGAGGATCTCACTCCATAAAGCCTTGCATCCGACTATCACCTTCATTCATCCTTTACACACCAGAAACACACTTTGTCAGTCTGCACTGTATAAGAAGCCTATTGCATTGCTAATATGAGTGTATGATACAGTTAGAACCGATTGCTGAGGGTTATTTTAAATTTTACTTTGTATAAGTTACAAAGTATTTTTCTTAAGAATTCACAAACTCCGGTGCTTTCATATGCTGTGTAAAGTCTTCCTCTAGCCCCCAGTTTAAATTGACTTCTGTTTTAAATTAAAGGTGCTGTAAGCAATTTATTTTTTTTGTGAATGCATAAAATGTTCCTAATACCTGACAGATATCACTGAAATAGGTGCCTTGAGAAATCACAGCTGTCTTTGTGGCAGCCCTAGGCTCTGTAAAAAGCACAAAAGACTTAGGAGACTGTTTTTAGCCGGTCTGAAACACTGCTTTGTAAATAAATTGTCAGGGCAGAGCTTTAATTGAGAGGGTTAATGCTTACAGTAAAGATAGATACAGTAGATAGATAGATAAATCCCAAGAAAAATCATTAAACTAATCATAAATAGAATGCAGTCTGTATAAGAGTCTTACACAATGTAAACAAAAAAAAGGATTTTTAGTTCTGAATGAGGTAATTTAATTTATTTATAAAATATTTTTGCCAGACTTTTTTTCGTGAATGAGGTCTGTACAAGTACACACACAGTCAGAACTCAGAATCTGCATCTTGCCTTATGTTTCAACTAAAGATGACAAGTTGCTAGCTATATTCTTTATGTATGAAGTCAGCTTTATATCATAACACATGTCTTGATATATAACCCTTACAGCCAATGACCTGTTAAACATCTGGAGTGGTTCAGAGAGCACTTCTTCATTGAGAATTTCTCTCTGTAGGCCCTCTACAGTTTGTCGCTGGTTTAACACACACTCTTTCTTCATCTCCTCTTCCCTCGCTCCGTCCATGCTTGTGTCCAGTGAAAGGAACGTTCACCGACAGATATCACACCCGTAGCGCTGCAGGCAGTTTCTCTCTCTCTCTCTCTCTCTCTCTCTCTCTCACTGGACAGAAAAGTCCTGCCTGTGTGAGGAGGTTCCGTTGGGAGCGCCGGCTTTGGACGCAGGCCCAGATCAATGTGACCTAAATTCAAATGCGAATTAGAAGGCTGTCAGTGGGAAAGGACACTCTGCAAATGAGCTCAGACAGTGCGGGGCCCCTCGAGGGCCTGCCGAACCTGGGCCTTGCCCCGCCTTGCCGTTTTAATAAGTTCCAAATGGACAACCTGGCTGCAGCCTTTCTGATCGGCTCGCCGCCCCTCCACCTCTATCTTGGAGGCTGTTCACCGCCTTCGCACCCAGAGCACAAGAGCGCTGGGGCCTCGGCAGGGTCCACTGACTACAGGCTTGTCGACGCACCTGGAGCAACCTGCCCAAGGTCACTGGAGAAATCTTGGCAAGAGAGGAAATACCAGAGCTTTCTAATGGGAGTGAGTCTTGATTGCTGTAATGGCTTAAACTGGAACATACTGGAGTAGCGTATGATGGATATATTATGTGAATTTTATGGCTCAGGTCAAGCTGTGAAACACAATAGCATAGGTGAAAATTCATTGAGGGTTGAATTATCTGCTAAAAAATAACTAGGAAATTCTGCGAAAAAGAAAGCGTTTAATTGGCCTTTTTTATGTCACAATTTTTTTTTAAAGACAGGTAAAATAATACAACTACGTATAAACTGGCTCCTTGTGAAAGAAGCATACAGGGAAATCATACAGTACATTTAAACATAGAAAGTATTCTGACATTTTACATATTAAATGTTTACTGAAATAAATATTTATATATAACAAAATATTTAACATGACAGAAAATTAATAAGAAATATTTTAGATTTTGCACTATTTCGGTAAAATAAACACATTTGTGAATGATAATGTCAACTCTTTTATATTTATACATTTCCCAGTACAGTTTACAATATCAACATTGAGTGAGAAAATCTTTAGTGAGAGATCTTTAATATTTACATTTTTCTTAGTATTTGGATCATTCATAAATTCATACCAGAAAATATGACTCTGAGTGTATTGTGTACAGTCTACACAACTGTTCAAAACCTTCTATTAATAACATATTTCATAACTGATAAGAAATGTTTCTTAAGCAGATCATAGTTTATGTCTGAAGTATGTGACAAAAGACTGGAGGAATGATGTCAAAATGGCAGCTTTGTCATCACAGGGATATATTACATTTTAAAATATATTCAAAACATAAAAACAGTTAATTCAAATGGAAATAACATCACAGTTAGTATATCTTTGATCAAATAAATGCAACTTTGGTCAGCATAAGAGACTTCTTTCAAAGACAAACCTCAAACCTAAATGGCAGTTTATATTAAAGTTTCAGTTGTCAGGACTTTTCACTCAAATGTAAATTATTTTCACCCAGATTTTGGGCCCAATGTCTGTTTGCACAAACACAAACAGACATAGCCGCTAGCTCTCTCTCACTCTCACACACACACACACACACACACAGCAATATTCACTGTGTTATAGAGGTCATGTCTGCCACGCGGGGGGCGAGAGAGAATGAGACGAAGAAAGTGCCATAATTCACATACCCCCTCCGCGTCCCCCATAATGGCCTCTTCCTATATGTAGGGTGCGAGATCCATATGGGAATGCAACCCTTTTGATTGTTTCCAATAGCATATGCTAATTGTTGATTGTCTTCAATATTATATGCTAATTGTACCGAATTAGCATAATTCATTAACATTTGGGTCCTAATTACACAATGAATAAAGCCGATCTCCGAAGCCGCACTGTGTGCCTTGACTTACTAATGCGCCCGACGATTAATGCGCTTCTTATTTGCATATTGCTTAGGAACTTGAAATATTAAAAGCATCGTAGAGTGAAATTTGTGATTAGTCCCTGATCAAATGTTGTTTCTTCTCCCCATTTAAAACACGTTGCTTTGTTGCCCCTGAGGTGAGGTGGAAATCTGGTGTGTAGGTTTATTTACAAAAAGAACACATTTGCAGACTTAAAGACATGCCTTAAAATGCAAATTACAAAGGATCGGCCGTGTGTTTTTTGCATTGATGTTATTCAACTTGTGTTAGGAGGAAATTTAGAGGAACAAACGAATGAACGCGTTTTGTGTGTATCACGACAGCTGAACATGTTTGATATTTGATCTTATATTCTCTTTGAAATCCTCTGATTAAACCCAATTAATGAGGCCCACAAAGACTAAAGCCAAACGATTCTCATTTCTCTCAATGAGGTAACTCAGTCAATTATTTCATTTTTATCAAAATGATCATATCACATAGTATAAAAAAAAAAAAAGTATCGTTGTTTGTATTTTCCAGGGAAAAAAAAAACAAACATATTTAATATATAAAATAATAATAAGATCAATTTAATAAGATCAATTTAATTTTAAAATGTATTAGTTTCCTTGTTGTGAGCATAGATTTTGATAGTGGAAAATAATCAATAGCCTAAATATAATTGTTTGTTCAATAAGAAAACATTTTTAATATTTTTAGCAATTTTGGCTTTCAGGCAAATTGATCTTAAGGATGTTATTTACTGAAAATAAAGCAAACATATCTCATTCTTAAAAGTGAACTCAAAAAGCACTTAAAATCTTTTGTTTCCTTCTAGTTCTCATCACACCTGGGTCTGACTCCTTAGGATAGGATTAAGGGCCACACAGCGGGGCCCCGTGAGGAAGGGCCAACACAGAGGTAATTGAACGGAGTGTCTCTCTCTCTCTCTCTCTTTCTCTGAGTCTGGCTCTTATTCGGCGGTTCCCCCTGAGAGTGCGAAGGCTGGAGATCTGGAGCCTTTAATGAATGGAGAGTGTCATTAAAATGATAACCATTTCCTCCGAGATCATATCCAATTTAAATGCATAAGAGAAAAAGAAAAGAGAAGTACGCAGAAAATTGGTAATTGAAAAATCTTTGAGTTTTCTGCCATTCAAACAGTAAATGTAAAGCTTCTGAGGGAAGAAGTTCTTGTTTGTAGCTATTCCGACTAGTTCCAATTACCTCTCTTTTTTACCGCCGTTTAATCCGTTTGGGAGCCCCTTGGAAAGCGCTTACACCTTGAACCCTGAAACCACGATAAATCACTTTCCTCACCTTCGTAGACGAGCTGCGTTCTGTTAAACAACAAAAAAAGTCTTCTTTCAAAAGGATATACTGATTAAAAAATGCAAATGATTAAATGAAAACCGATATTTCAAATCGGATACGATGGATATGAGCAGGCGTGTAATGAGAAACAATTACCAACCTTGCAGGAAATGATGGCATCAACCAGATGGTAAATTACTCAATTCATTTCAACTTGGTAATGTTGAAGTTTGAGTGTATGAGTGTGTTTGTGCCCAACGGAAAACAGAGCTAATCCAGGTGGCTTCTTGGATAGTTGTCATGAGAAAAAGCTCGCTGCTCGTTTCTCAAACTTTTCAGCGTAAATGCAGCAATGACATTCTCTCCATCTAAAATAAAAAGCCTAAAATGTACGAGTGGAAAAAGACATTTAGTTTACAATGTTTATAAAACTCCTAATTGAAAACCATTACGTCTTTAAACGGCACTGCGTGGCCTTCTGGGAAACGCTAATACAGACAATCTTCGAGGTCTGTGGTGACTGTCACACCGGGGGGCAGCTGCCTAATCTGACTTTATATTCTTAGGTTAGTGTAACAAAATAATCCAATAAAGGTATTATATACGCTAAGAGCACTTCATGATTTGGACATGGTTTCATTTAGCATGACAAGCTTTAGCGCATAATACTAAACAACCAAATTGAGTCTTTGACCTCCTTCTCCTTGGCCTTGATTAATATTCTAAATCCTTTTAGCGCAACAATATAAATGTGAAAACTTTTCCACATTAGTTTGTGCGTCTGCATACTGTAGTGTCTTTGTTAAAAGAGCTAAAACATTCAATGCTCCAATCAAATGTCTCTATTAGTTGGTCTTGGCAACAAATGCAGCCGAGATACGCTTCCACACAAAGCAGCTCGCCGTGAGATCGTATCAATGGGGGTTCTGAGTGTTTATCAAAGAAATTACTGATCATAACATCACCCACATTGCTCTCCAAAGAGATGCCAGACCCATCTTGCATATTAGTCCTTGATGAGAAAAATGCAATTAAAATGTCAACTACTTTTTATTAGAATCTGCCCGCCCTGTGGAGCTCAGCGTCCTCTAGAGTCCACTGGAGGCAGTCGAAGGATGGCACGGCAAAAGGGTTCCGTCAG
This sequence comes from Enteromius radiatus, assembly GCA_032357445.1. Lineage (NCBI taxonomy): Eukaryota > Metazoa > Chordata > Actinopteri > Cypriniformes > Cyprinidae > Enteromius > Enteromius radiatus. The sequence goes on from JAUCMS010000024.1 coordinate 8,187,324, forward strand.
AGTTTCAGCTGGAGGAAAACAGCCGATTTGGCTCGTCCTCAGATAAGTTTAATCTACCACCTAACCTCCTATTCTTCACCAGCCTGTAGCGTGTTTCCCTAGAGCTGTTTACTTTAACGCTTTGCAGCACGGATTGTTCATGGTTTTGGTGCTGCGATGGCAAAGGCAATCGCTCATTTGCTGCATGACCCACATTAGCTGAGGTGGTGAGGAGCTGCTCTGAAAATACAGGTCTGCGAAGAATGGACTTGTATTTTTTACTCAACAAGGGAAATTTATTCTGTAGCATTTGAACTCTGAATGCAAATGAGTTAATATGACATGAATTGGCCCCTAGAAGTATCAGGACAATTAAAAATGTAGGATGATGATGATTATTGCATACTGTACGTTAACAAAAACAACATTAACAACAAAAAAAAGCAATCCATTAAGCATTTTTTCAAAGAGTATATGGGATGCATATATATATATATATATATATATATATATATATATAACATTTGAGCAATGGTGAATGTACAGTAAAATATTTAACATTAAGCTTGTTGCTTTAAAGTCATTGCAAAAGTTAAAGTAGTTCTCTAGCGCGTTTGTTTCTTTAAGTAAGGTCAAGATTTTTGAGACTTTTCTGAACTTGTTTGCACATGATCACTACCATTCAAAGGTTTGGGGTCAGTAAGTAAGACCCCAAATCTTCTTGAAACATATTTCCTTAATGAATAAAAGAATTAATTTCTTTAAAAAACTAACACCAAAGTTTTCGAACGTTATTTCATGCATATGCATTCATCTCTTCCTTTTTTGTAGGACTAGCGGAACTATCTCTCTAAACCAGTCTAAAATACATTTAATTAGCCAAAGCTTAAGACAGCCCATTTTGAAATATGTGGACAGGCTTTTATATATGTTGACACTGTGTGGTTCCTTCTTCCTCTCTTTCATATCTGTTTTAATTCTAAGTTGGATAATTACATTAATAATTTACCTAAGGAAACTTTTTACTGCATAATGACCTTTAAGAGACATGCTGTATTTGTTGTGTTACGTCTGATAACATGACACTGATGCCGCAGAAAAAAATGGAAAGAAAAAGGAGAAAGAATAGATCTTTTTAATGGAATTTAGCAATAGGTCTCTGGTGTGCTCATTAGGATGACCAGTTTGACTTATTTTACAGCCATTTGTAATTAGTATCTGTGAGAGTTATTGCCATAATCAGCCTAGCATTGCTCCTGACTTCCTTTGTTAGCCATTAACTTTGCTGTTTTTTACTTGCTACGTGAAGGCGGCCATTCGTTAACGGCAGCAGTTGTAAAACTAATAAAACTGTACGGTTCCTAAAGGAGAGGTTTCATAATTTCATAGATATGAGATTTTTCTCAACCTCCAAAGCAGCCCTGACAAGACCGCGCTTGACCGCATGTTGGATACGAGAGCGATATTAGTGATAAATAATTCCGAAGTCATCGAGCAAACCAGCGGTGTGTTACGACTAACGGTGAATAACGATACAATGGCTTGTATTACGCACTTATTTACTATTGCCATACATCAGCTAACAGGTGTGGGCGGAGCCTCCCATCCTCAGCTGGTCACATGACCCATAAATCGCAGTGCAGTAAGAAACCAGTCGAGCTCTGAGCTGTGTTTCAGAATAGTGATGAAGATCTGTGACCCAGGGGCTTTAGTATATCATTCACCATCAGTCTTTGAGTTCAGACCAATCTCTCCCTTCTCCTGCACTGGGTTTTATTTCTTGCGCCTTTAGTGCCCAGCTAATGGCTTATTTATTACTTCCATACTTTATAAAGAGGATCCTGTGTGGCCTAATTAAGGGCCGGCCTTCTTTGGAATTCTATGATAATTATGGGGCTTCGTTGTTTTAATATTAGTCCTTGCCAGGCTGGAACTCTCATACGTTCTCACTGTTCCCGGAGGGGATTTTTTTATGGCCGCTTTCACTAAGGGCAGACTGATGGATCTCGGGCAGAGCGGCAGTGAATGTTTATACGGCTGCAGTGAAAGTTGAGTCATCTCAAATCTCCTGTTTCAAAAGTCCTTCAACAATCTGCTTGAGCTGAAATATATATGAGTGCGCCGCTCGCCACGAGCTACCTCACATAGTTACCGGAGAAGCGGCTTCGACGACGGTGCTTTCGCAGAGAGTTTGGGCTGCTGTGTAAACATGCGCAATGACCCATGAAAGCTCTCATGGGACGCAGCGCTGTATGGTATATTTTCTCTATGGAAACAGCCAGTCATGCAAATGTATGTGCTATTGCAACATAGATGCATATCGCTACCATTTTCCACATATGTAGTTTATTACGGTAAATTCATGAGTTGAATATATATTTTGAACAGAATTAACAGTGCATCGAGCCATGATATGACCAGGTGAAAACTACTAAAAGATCATAGATTTTTAAGATAATTGGTGATTGTGGAGTTTTTCATTCACAGTGACACATTTGGCAGACTATTTGCATTGCAAGGTATGTATTTTATCACTTGCATACATTCCTTGGGAATCTTTTTTAATGTTCCTGCAGATGGTCTACTTTCAATCACTGGATTTCTGCTTAGACACAAACACACTTTCATTTAGTCTGTCAACATTCACAAATGCTTTTACCCAGAAGGCACCTGGAACAGTGTCAGATAGATAATTATTAATGGATGGAGAAAGAGATGATGCTTGGAGAGAATGCTGGTTTACATACAGTATAGTAAGATGATTTTTGAGCAATTATCAGCTATGGCCGGCCTTGGCAGAGCAGTGCGTGTGTGTTTGTGTGTGAGTGTTGGAGTACAGGTTACAGGAGAAATCCCATTCATTTTCCACAGAGAAATGTATATACGTTTAAAATTTATATAAAATTCTATTATATTTAATAAGACATTCTTAGCTCTGTCAGTCTGTTGTATCCCTACAGTGCTTGTTTGTCTTTTTTTAACCTCAGTAAACCTTTACTTTTATAATCAAGTCTATAATTTTATACTATTTGTTTTCAGTGCTTCATAGAATGTGTATTTTATAGCTTCTTTAAAAGGATTGTACACCTAAAAATGCTAATTTTGTTGTGATTTTCTTACCTTTACGTCTTTTCAAACTTGAGGTATTTCTTCTGCTGAACATATTTTGAAGAATGTGGGAATCTGATCCCCATTAACTTCTAGACAAAGAAACTCATACAGGTTTGAAAAAACTTAAGAGTGAGTAAATGATGACAGAATTTTCATTTGTGGATGAACAATCACTTTAAGCAGTCTTGTCCCCTCTCTTACTCTCAAATGCTTTTTGCTTCCAATCAAACTGTGATTAATCTAGTATCTGGTTGAGTTGGTTCAAGGCTCATAACTAGTTATTGACATATTAACTGAAATCCTTAAGGAGAAAATACTTCCGCTGAAAAAGTGGGCTGTCCCTTCTCAGCTTTTGCATTTCCTTACGTGAACCTCTTTGAGAGCCAGAAATAATACATAAAAAATGGCATGTTAAATATTGTGACTGAAATATAAGAAACTGCTTGAGTGTTCAATCTCCCCAAGAATCTGCCTGAACTATTTGCTCCAGATTGCATGATCCATACAGACCAAAAAACTTGCAGAGGACATGCAGCAATGATCCAGCCAGCACCTGAAGTGAGCGAACGCAGGTTCGAAACATGTGTGAGAGAATGTGTTCTGCAGCTGCAGCACTGATTGCTGATCATCTGTTCATTTCATCACCTTGTATTAACTAAATAAGTCTGACATCTGTAGAAAGGCCTGGATTAGAATCATCTTCAGGCTTTCTTTACGATCTGCTGTTGTAGTTATCCTCTGCGTGCCTTTGGGTGCTCTGACAGTCCATTGTCTCTCCAAGAAGAGTCTCATGGTCCGCTGTAAATCTGCCACAGAACGAGAAGATCTCCTACGCGGATGCCGCCGCGGCCTTGCTGGCCAAATCCCTGACTTGGCCGGCGCTGTTTGCTTTTTTGGCAGGTGTCTGTAGCTCATGTCTGCTGATTCCATCAGAGGTATTAGTTACTTTACCTCCACCCCTCCACCTCCTCCCTGTGTTCTCATTAAGCATGCAGAATCCATTTGTTTAGCGAGCAGCGGAGGGAGTGACTGTGAGCAGACCCAGGCTGCAGATTGATTTATTAACTCTGATTTGTACCTGGGAGATGATCACAGTGTCTCTGCTGTTTGAATTTCAATGGGGAAGGGCTTCCCTGCTCACCCAGAATCTTCTAAAGAACTTGTTCTTACCGGTTTTGTTTTAGGATCTAGATTTGACATTGGACATGTGGTGACTCAACATAACAAAACTGAATTTAATTTGAACACATTTCCTGTTACATTTACTGTCAAAATGTGGCATGGCAACTTGGTCTCATATATTTTGCTGTTCCTGGATGTTAGTGTGCTGTGTTATATCATCTTACTCAAACTATTTCTGTGATTTGTCCATCAAAGTCCATCACAGAGTTATAATAAAATAAACGAATGCAAGCAATTTCATAACAAAATATTATGAAACTCACTCCAATGTACATAAATGATAGCAGAATAAGAAGAAATGTATCTTATATAAATATAATTACAGAGGAACTATTTTTTACCGTAAATTATAAAATGAAAAATCTCTAAAACTAATATTTAAATTTTTTATTTTTTAACATATGTTCAGTTTCCGTGTTAAATAATTTTTTTTTTTTAATACAATTTTTCTTTGCTTTATTTCAGTTTTAGTTTTAGTAATTGTATTATTTCGTCTTATTTATTTCAGTTAGTTTCCAAGGCAATATTTAACTTTTTTATTTTATAGTTTTATTCTATTTCAGCTTCAATTGCCAAAAATAATTTTAACAGACGTTTTATCAAAACATTGTAAACATTATGTATTATTTTTAAAAACATTTTTTACAGGTTTTTGGGACAGCCTTTGACATAACAGTGTTATGAGAATGTTTTTCTGTCCTTGTAAAGGTGATAAGCTTGTTTATTTTTGCTCTCCTAATATGATTTTGTCTGCAACGATAGAAGTGCTGCATGTTTGCAACTTCTTATAAAGACACGTATTAAAAATATATTTATTGCATAAATTGTTTTATCTTATGCCTCTTTATTGTAAATTGCTTTATCTTATGCCCCAGATGTCTGGAGCAATTCTATCTGGTCTCAGATAATGGTTTATGATGATTCTGCATATTTTTGTTCTTCAGGGGTTGGCGTTATTGGGAAGCACTCGCTCCCTGCCTCCATTTCCTGTCCCGTTTAATCGCTTCCAGGTGAGAGGTGTTCCTCCGACCTCTTCTGGGAATGTGTATTAAAACTGTTTTCCTATTGATACCGTGGGTTTGATATTTACCAGATTTGACAAAGTAAAGATCTCATGTTTGGCATAATATTACAAGGGAAACATAAGTGAATTATTTGGCCTGAACGGCTGGAAATATAACATTGTTAAAGCGCAGGCTTGAAACTTAATCCTCTGTCCCACACCACATTTGGTTTTCATTCTTTTTCTCGAAAATTTAACAATAGCACCCAGGGATTAAGTCATGAGGCAGGTCGCAGCCAAACCAAACATCCTGCCTCCTACAGAATAATGAAGACAGATGAAAAAAGGAAACAGGTGTAAAGTGTACTATTTTCTTTATGTTTTCTCAAGGAGGCGTTTAACGCGGAGGTTGTCTTCGAACGAAGCGAAACCTGTCTAAAAAAGAAAAAAAGCACACAGCAAAACAAAACAAGGGATGTTATTCTTCTTTCAACACAAACAGGGTTCCTGGGACGCAGGAGTGATGGGGCTTTCTCCAGCTCGCCTCTTAGCCGCTAGGATCGAGTTTCCCGCCAAAGGAGGGGGGTGTGACAGCACTTCTACGACCAGATCTTGCAACCGCATCCAGCGACACTTTGTCTCGGTGACCCGGTCACACTCTCCACACACCCCTCTCGCTTCAGGGCCACACAAGGCCCGATTGGCAACGGAAATGATAATATTTCTTCAGCTGATACCACAAGCGCTTTCGAGATGGAGCGACCGTGGTGAGAGAATGAGGTGTGGTTTTAGGTGGAGGTGATGAAAGGAAGGAGGGACTAAGCGGGAAAGAAAAGCCTTTGCGGTCACACACTTTTTCTAAGCCTTGCAATTAAAGCGAGAGTTTCTCCAGCTACAAACTGATTTGGTTTATTCTGACAGGTGATTTTCGCTTCCACCTAGGCTGTGAAAGACATGCATCTTTAAAGCAGTTTTCATTGAGAGCCATCCAGTAACACTTGTCATACTCAATGACAGGTGGAGGAAAAGCAAGTAAAAAGTGTTCAGCTATGCATGTCTCACTTCATAACCAAATGCACATCAAACGACGTCAATTCCTCTTACTTTAGATCACCGTATGACCCATCGATGTCACTGGGATCTTTCCCGTTCCTGCTCTGTATGGAATTTGCTAGTAGCTCTAACAGACATTTAATCATAGCTCACGATCAAAACCGAGATTGGCTTTGACAAGAATGATGGATCACTTCTCAATAACTCACACCTGCATTTGCTTGTGCCACACTGTAACACAATCGTCAAATCCAGAGGGGAACTGCAACCTACAGCGAGAGATACTCCTGAATATGTGCTTCATCGCTCTGTAGTGCAACACGTGGTTTTGATGGGCCGATGTGATATTTCCAGAGCTCCTTCGCTGATTGTGGATTCCCTGGCTGGAGGTGAACTTTTGCACGGGTGATTTATGCACCTTCTGAACTGTGCAGAGTTGGTGGAGGGCTCCTATGTCATCGTAGCCTGAGGCCTCAGGCACTTCCTGTTTAAGATGACTTACAGTTCTCTGTCAGTCCTCTGGGCCCATTTTATTGCCGCTTAGCCCCTCGCAGAAGCAGCACCGTGCTTGGGCTGTCACTATGACGTCATCAGCACACAGGAAGTGTGCTCATTCCTTACTCGACATTTACACAGACGACCATTTGAGAAGTGATATCACGGCATCAAGTACTCTGACTCACCCACACACCTGGAAAGATAGTCTTTGAGAACGGTTTCTTCTGTTTGTAGATATAATGAGCATTTAAGTGAATGACAATTACATAAAAAGGAAAAAGATACATTTGTCAGACATGCATTGCTGAACATGTTGTGTATACATTTCAATAAACTGTACAATGCATATATACACTGTAATAAAAATAACTACAGAAATAGACAGTAAATATACATCTTCTATGTGAAATAAAATACAGGCAAACCTGTAACCGTGAATAACTTTGTGAATTTTTTGTGTGTGTCAAAGCTATGATGTCTGTGCTGTGAGCTTTAAATTCAGTGTTGTATGCATTTCCATGCATTCAAGTTGAACAGAATAGGATATAATAGGCCCTTAGGTTCTTTCTGGTTCTCGAATCTGATTGGATGAGAGCCTTTTCCAGGCTTTCAATATTCTTGTGATGCAACCGTTTCACCATTTGTATCACTCCGCCTAAAATATTTAAAATAGTTTGAGAGTTGTTTAAGTGAGAATGTTGTGATTTGTTAATAAAGATAACGTGTATTTGAGAATTTTCTTTGAAGTTTTGGGAGACGTGAGTAATTTGTCGCTGGCTCTTGTGTATCTATGGTGGTTAAACATAAGATTTGTTTTGGGTAAATCTAACAGGCAGTCTCATGAATATATTATTATTTTAAAAATCCCATCTTGTTATATTTTGTGACATTAATGGTGTATATCAGAACACAGATGCAGCCAACAAATGTAATTCAAACTTCTGTTTTATTGTGAATATGAGATAGAGCTGAAGAATGAATGCTGTATCACACTTGCTCAGTCCATTTCTCTCTCATAATATTCTACTTACACTGTAAAAAAGGACTGATTTTAATGATAAAAACTACAGTAAAAACCTCTTAAATGGTTAAAATGGTAAATCGTCTTCTTATCAGTTATGTTTATTAAGGTTGTATGTTGTAATATTGTTGAATTAATGTTTGTTGCATATTTCAGTTTAATGAAGCTCACCATGATGGTGTTTAGTGTTTGTGTGAATGACACTGAGCACCTTCTATAGCCTAATTGTTCCTATTTAAAAGCTGCTTGTGACAGGCTGTGGTTCATCATGTGACTTTCTCATCACCACCTGCATTTGATGCTTATCAGTGTATTTCAAAGGTACGAAACAGATTTTAGTACTTTAATAGGTTGGTATATTAACATTATATCAGTTAATGAAATTACGGTATTTAACTGTAATTTTAACTTAAAACTGTAAAACCTAAAAGGAGAAGGAAGTAGTTCTGCACAAGAGACCGCCCATTGTTGTTTCTGTTTTTATTAACACAGTTGTGCCTTTGAACTATAGTGTAAACACAACACTGTTTTTGTGTTCCATTGAAGAAAGACAGGATGGTAAGTTAAATGATTTTTGTTGAATGAGGACTTTTCATTTTTTAGCGATCTGCTTCTTGAGGATCATGAGAACCTCAGTCAAACGTCTTCAAACTTTTGTAATGCATGTACTTTGAGGAAAGAGGTGCACTTCTCAAACTAAATAAACAACACACTGAACTGTGTTTTTCCCATTGAAATGATTTTTAAAGGCCTTTATATACTATTTCCTCTCTGGTTGCCATCCACTTTAAGAAACTAAAACACAGTCAGGCCAATGTCTCCCACTCCCTTACCACAGTCTTTCCTAGCAAATATCACTTTCATCTAAGGCTCCTTTTTTCTTCTGAAATATCCATCAAACAACACCACGAAACATGAAATACTGAGACTTCCTATAAATGTGCTGGTGGCTTTAAGCTTTGACAAACCAGCTGTAAATGTTCTCCTTTTACAGTCGATGTTCGTCATTTTGCTGTGGTTTGTTAGTGAAGTTATTGGAAGCGTGGGTCTGTTACTGTAGGGCTGGTGTATGGAAAACTCAGACACTGATAGACACTGATAGCAGCCTTGCATCCCTGAAGAAAGACACTCTTCCAGTCACAGAGACAAGTGGATATTCATTGAGCAACAATCGGAGGGTCGTGGTTCTGCTCATTCAGGGCTGTGGAGTCTGGAAGCGGCATGTGTCTGGTCTCATGGACTGAGAGATAGACAGAGCTCTGATACTCCTACACGTTTTGAAGATAGCAGGCAGATTTCCTGTTCATGAGCTGAAGCTTTGATACAAGCTCTGCTGCCCAATGCCATCAAAGACTCGGTGAAGAACGATAACGATACAAGACTTCAAATGACCCGCTGATGCTTTACTGTAAATGTCCAAAAAAAACAAAACGCAGTCAAATTAAAACCATCAATACTGTACATGCATGATGAATATATCTAAAAATTATTAAATCAAGAAGAACTTATACAATGTTTTAAACAAAAACTCACTTAACTTGATTGTTCTAAAAGCATTTTTGTTTTAGATTCTCCTTGATTTAAGACATTTTTCAAAATTATTTGCAGTGTTCTCAGAAAAAAAAAAATCTTTTTTCAATTTTATTTTAATTTGCTGTTCTCTCTGTAGTCTCTCATTCATATATTCATATATATTTATGCTAATTTTTTTTTTTTTACTATATAATTTTTGAATTAGTATTTTTTTTTTGCATAAACTTTGGATTTTCAAGGGGTTTTTTTCAATTAGTATTTTTTTTGGGGGAAAGGTATTAAAGATGTCAAATTAAAAAACCCTCGCTCTAAATATTAGTAAAATATTTTACTACAGTATGTTCATTATTAAAATTTGTCTATTGAAATTCTGCTTTGAAGTATAGCTGATAGCTAGTAAGAGTGATTTCTAGTGTAGACAGACGTGCTGTAAACTAGCCAGTGTCGACTGAGCAATTTGTGAGTCTGTCAAAAGCTAGAGGTAATCATAAGGCCACCAGCTTCACTCCTCAGATATTTCCCCTTCCTTAAATGTTTCTTTTGACATGAGCACAAATCACGTTCGGAATATCTCCCTCATTCTGTCTTATCCAAGCAGAAAGCTCAGGAAAATTACTGCACTGGAGTGATTTCAGGAATGATTGATTCTGATCTGCATGGGTCACTGTGTCTTTACGCAGGTTCAGCGCGTTGGGTTTGAGGGCCAAAACTCTAAAAAATTGAATGTGGTCTTTGGATAAGGTTTCAAAAATATATCCCATCAACTGAGCAGTGCTGGCAGGCGGAGCAGACCAAAAGGTCGAAACCTTGGAAGGATGAGCCTCGCTGTGAAGTTTGGAGCGGAGCTGGAGATTTCTGGCCTGAGATGGCTTGCCCCATGCTGAGAAGCACAGCATAAAAAGTGACTTTTATAACTCGATGGACTGTTGATGTTTTAAAACATTGTGAAAGTGAAAAAGAGACTGCGCTTTTACACAATAAAGATGCTTGACAAAATATTTTCAAGCCAAATGTAATCTTTATTTTCTGTTTCTGTACAAAAAACACGGGATCACAGGAAAAAAAAAACTGAAATAAAAACGAAGGAAAAACATGCATTTATTTACAGCATGGTCAGAGAGAAAAAAAGGAAAGTAGAATACATCTCCCTATCTGAATTCTAAAGACATTAATTAAACATTGTGCTTTGATATATTTTGATATAATATTTCATATTTCACAAAGATGCAGTACCTTTCTCCATTTCACCTCGTGTTTAACATTTCCAAAGAAAACAGGTTTTGAAAAAGAAAGCAGAAGCCATCTCTCTACATCTATGACAAAAAAAACCCTTTCACAAGCTATTAGGAAACTGAACGCATGGGTGAAATGGATGGACGTGTGTGTGTGTGTGTGTGTGCGTGTGTGTGTTTCCAGCCAAGCTGGATCTCTGAGATGTTTTCAAGTGAACTTTGAGATTGAATTCAGCTGTTTTAATATAATAGGGCACTGTCAAATTGTATTTTCTTTACCCCATTTATGTCTAAACCCCAAAAGGACGAATGTGAAGTAATTAGGTCACCTGTGAAATTAAAAGAGGTCTTCAGAAACCATAATTTCTTTCACATTTCATCTTGGCAAACACACCTTCACTCTCTTCAGGAAAATAGAGAAAAATCATGACTGGAATATTAAAATTACATTGCTTTCCAAGTGGTCAGTCTGTGATATTTAATCACAAACAGAAACAAAAGCAAACATGACTAAGAAACCTCCTTCGTGAAGATGACAACCTGCAATACAATGATTACCGAAGTCATATTTCCACAATAATTTTCCAACGTCGCCGTTTCGTAAGTATTTAAATGCATCGTATCAGACACTTTTTGATTTGCGATTGGAGGAGCACATCCTATTTTAAGGCATTATTATATATCCTTCTGTTATTTAATTTCACAGCTAATCCACCGAAATGTGGATTGCGAGTTGCATTTAAATACAAATTGCATAACTTGTGCATATGTGTGCAACAGCTCACAATATCACCAGCAACACTGACGCCAATAAATGGTTCCATGTCAAAATGTGCTCCGTTTCAACAGGTTTGGATTGGTTTCTGGACATGAAAAAAAAAACAATGCATATCTAATGTAAAATAAGCCTCAACAAGGACAGAGAAGTATTATGGAAACATTTTAGAAACATTAACAAAATCACATGATGAACGATTAGCCGTTTCACTTTTCATGACCAAAGCAAAGAGTAATCGATTCAAAAAATCATCTGAAAACATACTGGTGCATATTTGTATAGGTTTTCAATTTTTTTTTGTTCTTTTTTTATTATTATTATTTTCATCTGCTTGCTAACATACATAGCTTTTGTAAGTGCCCCAACAAAAATAGTGCATTAGGAAATAACTATGATCATACACGTTTCACGAGAACACACGAGACAAGAAGAGGAGGGAACAAGAACACAAATGCTTTTTGCAAAAAGAAAACATTAAATATACGATTGAAAAAAAATGTTTTTGTTTCTTTTTTTTTTCTTTTGTACAAAAGTGGTGGAGCTTTGCACCCTGCTTTCAAAAAAACAGGTGTCCTGGTCCTGTCCAGACCTTTTCTTTTTTTTTTTTGTCATTGTCATTTTTGTTTTTACAAAAAAGTGTAATCCCTTTTATTTTTCACTCTTTTTACAATATCTAAAAGGTATTAAGACATCAAATGTGTTGACATAGATATTGATACTATTATTCAGGCCTAACTCACCAAAGAAATCCCGAAATGAACTTTATAAATACATACAAAAAAGCACAATAAGAAGTTCAACAATAAGTCTGGTACCTAAACGTGATTAAATCTGCAGAAAGCATTCCTGGCTTAAATCTACCTATCCACACACCTGGAACTATACTGGAACTACAGAAACAGTATGAGTAAAAATGACCGACATCCATCATCATCATCATCCTGATGATTGCTAAATATCACGCTCTTCAGTCTGGGATCGTTTCGTGTTCTCATTTGATGATTTAAAACAAAAAACGAAAAGGAAAGAAAATCAGCTTGATGTTGAAAACCAAAGTCGCTGCATTTCGTAATTAGGAATGAATGGTTTCCGAATGGCATTTTGAGTCGTCGCAGTCCCATCTGGATGAGCGTCTCTCTTCTCACAGTGGAAACAGGACAGACATACAGTATGAAACGGACATTCTACAGACAACATCAGCCATGCAAAGAAGCCCCTATGGCTGTGGACGGCTTCTCGTTCACATTGCGATAATATCCAGCTTTTATGCTTCCTGTTCGAAATGCCACCCGGTATGGCGAGTCTCCAAGGATGAAGTCATAGAGGGCAAAACAAACACATCTATTGACATTTCAGGACATGGGACATTTTCAGGCCAGGTACACTTTACTTTTTTTCTTTTTTTTTTTCTTTTAGCGATCCAGGTGTAAATGTTCTTTTCGGGCAGCTCCTCGTAGGACTGGTGATGTTCGATAAGAGAGTGTCAAACTGATTTGGTGAGCCAGTGAGTTTGTTGTGGGCTCGACGAAGCCTTAGAGGAAGATCGGGTTCCTCTTCACATGGGAGGGACAATCAGTCCGGCCATAGCTGCAAGAGACAACAAGAGGTCAGTCCACAATAAACGAGACGGTTCAAATAACACATGATCTATTTGAACCATAAAATGAATGGTTTATGGTTATTAAAGGTCAATATTGCAGCTCATCTCTGGTCAATATCACAGTCGGTCTGGATGGAGGAATATTTTGTTGTTTGTTTTTAAAGTTGAGTTTCCTTCTAAAGATAAATCTTCATTCAGAATTGTAACATGCAGGGAAATGATCATATTTTAGGATGCAAATCGGGACATTTTTTGCTATTTAAACTAATTAGCCCTTAAGAAATGTTCACCTGTGTGCAAATCAAAAGCAATTTTATTCATTATTATTTATCAAAATAAAAATATAGTTAAACAATATATATAATTGTCCTTCAGAAATAATTTTAATATACTGATTTGCTGATATTTTGCTCAAAAAAACATTCCTTATTTCTTATTGTTGTAAAAACTGAAATACTTTTTTTTTCTCTCCAAGTTTTTGACTTGAATCTGAGGTAATATTGATACTATTTTACACTAATTGGCCCCAACAGACATCACCGCCAGTATAAAAAAAAAAACAAGCATTTTCACTATTTATTTAAATTGTATTAATTTGTTGTTGTTGTAAAAGCAACCAATCTTGTAAGCAGAAAGTTATGGATCAACTTTGTCCTCAAAAATGTAGTGCCCTTTTTTGTGACTCGTTCTAAAACAGGGTCTTGTTTCCTGATTGGCTCAGAGGCAGGAGAGGGGTGGGGTGCTCACCCTGTAGACTGCTCCCATTGGTGCTGGTGCAGGTGGGGGGCGGGGAGGTCTGTGGCCGGACGACAGGCGCGAAGGCGCTCTTCTGTTTGACTGCAGAGATCATATGGACAGGAGAGAATGAGAAAGGGCCCGCAGACAGAGAGATGGAAGTAGGGATGCATGAAGAAGAGGAGGAAGAGGAGGCATGAGGCTCCAATAGTGGACTGGAAGGGGTGACTGAAACAGACACACACACACACACAGAGAGAAACACACACACACCCGCACACACACACAAAGATGAGAGTTATGAGGTGGGTCATGCCGATTGTTAGAGGGTTAATTGAAGGGGAAGGGCTATGGCAGAGTGAGGCATTATGGGAATGAAACCGTGTTCTACCTGCATGGCAAAGTTGATCCATAACTTAGAACTCTTGAGGAGGATTTATGTCAATATAGTCCACATTTGACTGCCAAATCACACTTTTGCAGAAGCATAAACATGAAAACCATTCTTGTATTGACACTTGTATGCGCAAAGCATGCCAGAAGATGATATTATCAGAACATTTAATATGCGGTCATCTGCATGCTTTGAGAGAAAGACAGGTAATAAAAACCACCGTACGCTAGCCAACAATTTTGGCGCTGAATCTTGAGCAGAAAGCTTGAGCTTTCTCACCAAATTGGAGCAAAACCCACAATGAATTTTCTTCAATGAAATTCCAATTGAAAACTCTTGCCAACTTGTTTCCCATTTTTATAATGAATGGAAAGCAAACCTGCCATGAAACAGCTTTGCACAAAGTTCGGCCTGCCAAACAAGTGCCAATCACACAAAATACAGCTGCTATATATCCAATATATGAACATTCTTGAGTATATAAACCTCATTTATAATTGTCAGGCCTCCAGCATTGTGATTCCAGTATCACAGGATCTACAGGAAACTGCAGACAGAAAGCTCACTATCCTGACCGCAGCGAGAAAGCGAGCGTGTGACGGAGTGAGATGCATGGAGTCGTTGTTAAAGTGTTAGACATGAAAGGAGATGAAAAAATATGAGTGTTTGTGGAGTTAGTTCGGATGAAGACGTTCACAGTGCATGGAACAGCAGACAGACAATAACCTTTCCCTCAAAGAACACCATAAGACAAACAAACAACCTTAGTATATCAGATTAGCATTAAGACGCTGACTGGGTTTCGACCAAATATGCCTGTTGTGTTCGACCGAAATCACAAAATGCAAGCTTTTTAGAGTCACAATAGTTGGTTAAATCCAACAAATCAGAATCCAAAACATGCAGTGAAGAGTTAACAACACTGCTGAAATGACTAGCATGTATACGTAGTAGCTGATGAATCAGTTTACACTTAAAAACAAAGGTTCTTTATTGGCATCAATGTTTTCGTGAAACTCTTTACAGTGGGAAAATATTCTTTAGATTACTCAAATGTTCTTCACACTAAGAAAATAACAAGAAAAAAGAAAAAAAAAATCATTTCTTAAAAGAACCATGTTTTTCTAAGTGTGAACAACATTTTAATCTAAAAAAGGACACTATAAAGTGCAAGTTTCCATGGATGTGAAAGGTTCTTCATGGAACCATTGCCAATGAAGAACCTTTATTATAAGAGTCCAGAGAAACCAGTTCCCCAAAGAACCTTTCAGTGAGCAGTTCATAAAAGACCTTTTCTTTAAGAGCATATATGGCACTGCTGTAAAAACTCCCTTAGCTAGTAAAGGCTTGAGACTAGCTGAGAGTAAAAAGTATTGCTGGTTAAACTAGCCAGGAAGCGCAATATGCTGGTCTTTTCAGCAGAAATGTCAGATCTGTTAGCTGATCAACAGAACACTCACTTGCGTAAGGAGAGTTGGCGGCGGATCCATTGAGGAAACTCGGGGATCCAGGGACGCCCAGGTTGGTCATCCCGGCGGCTCCGTATCCGTTCATGGTGGAGGTGATGGTGTTGTAGTTGGACTGCTGGGGTGTGGAGCTCGGCACGTACCCGCGAGGAGACACGCTGTTCGAGTTACGAGAGTAACCTGGAATGTAAGAGATGGCGACAGGTTAAAGAGGACGCTCTTGTAGACTGAAGTTTATAGTGAAACCATGTTAGCGCAGGGATTTATTATAAGTTTGCTTATTAAGACGCTTGATGTGATTTGTAGATGTTGCGGTTGGACTAATGTGTGTCTGTGACATGCTGGGTTTGTGTTTCTAGTGGGTGGGATCCCTTGTTAAGTGTGAGAACATTTTAAAGATGTCCGGATACTGTTCAGAAAGCACTCAGTACAGCAGTCAAACACAACTTTGTCTATGTTCCCATAAGCAGTGTGCGTGTGCGTGTGAATGTGTGTGTATTTGGACTCTTTTTGCCTGCCAGAGAATAAGACAGACAGAACCCGAGCCATACAAAGAAACATGGATATCACTTGAGAGTTGACTTAAGCCATTAAGAAACAACATTAGCAACCACCAAAAACACCCCAGCAATAACCCTGCATAACAATGGCCTGTTAGTCATCACAACATACTTTCAAGCATGGTGGTTTTAAAGAGACATTTTTTAAAGGAAACATCATATTCTTGTTTTCTTTTTTCTCCTGTACAATTCACAGTCAGCCAACACTAAACAGGAAGTGAAGAGAGAGAGAGAGAATACCACTTGGCATCCATCAATGTCCACTTTCTAGGACTTAAAAGCCTTATTATATCAAAGAGTTGAGAAAAAAGGGAGAGAGGAAGAGGAAGAAGAGAAAAAAATAAATAAATAAGTTTTAATGATATATAAATAGTTAAATAAAATAAGCATATTTAAAAAAGGGTACTGTACAAATTTATTTAAGCATTAATCTAAATTCTGAAGTTACACACACACACACAGTGATTTTTAAAAATATTTTCTATGCATTTATTTAATTAAAAATACTTTTAAAAAATGTGTAATATTATGAAATGGTTAAATAATTGCAATTTTTATTGAATTATTCCTGTGATAGCAAAGACAAATTAATTAATGGTCATTTATCAACAGAAACTACATATATATATAAAGCTCTCTAGTAAAAAATAAAAATAATACTGTTTTAATATTATATATTATATATAATTTTATTTATTTTTTGCTAACTTACAAAATCAACCTATGAATCCTTTTTAACATGTCAGAGTTACGTGAGCAGCAACATGACTGCCATTATAAGCTGCAAATATCAGTCGTAAGCAGAGTCGATGCTGGTTAATCCGAGACCTTCCCTAAATAAACTGTACTCCTATGTGGTTTGATAAGCTGCAGGAAAGAGGTAGTGTTTTCTGTAAATCAGTTTGCAACTTAATTAGAACTTGAAACAATAATTAGTTTGATGGATGAACGAGCGGAGCAGCAGGCTAACCGAATTAAATCCTGCTGAAGTTTCACTGCATACAAGCATGAAGTATGAAATGCAATATTTTTATAATGGCTAACGGCCCTTTCCCATGACCTCATGGATTCCTGTAGGTGTTCCTTTCCTGCGTGAATGAGGAAAACAGACGAGAGGAAAACGGGATGAGTGCTAGCAGGAGAGAAAGCAGAGGGTGTCAAGGGAGAGAGTTCCTGTGTCTTCCTGTGTCTCTCTCTCTCTCTGATATAAGGAGAGCGATCTGTTCATCTCACATCCATTCCCACTTCCTGTCTGTGAGTGTGTCAGAGCTGGTGGGTGAAAAGAAACATGGCCCGACGTTGAGATATTGAAAACACACTTGTGCATGGAAATGTTCACACACAGGGCATGAGATGCACACGTGCAAAAAGGAAATAGCATTTCTGTTTAGTAACGCTAACGGTGTGGAAATTGCATAAAAACATTTTAAATGACTTTTTACATATTTTAGCTGCATTTTAAGCAACTTTAAGAATGCAAGGTGTACATTGTATCCTTCTATGTAGAATAAATCAGCTCATGTTACAATGTTATTGCTTAAATGCTTTATGATGTTTCCTGCTTTAAAAGTCAGCTAACGAATGCTAAATGTTTGTCAGCTCTCAGAATTGTAAACTCTTGCATTTTAATACGCTCATATTGAAAAAAAATGTGTGCATGCTGTGCTCATAAACTGCGTTTGCATTTGCAAATAACGTGTTTCATTCTTGTAGCGCTGTCATCCTGAGTCTCTCAGCTCGTTCACAGCCTGTGCCGCTCACACTTCTCTCAGGAGTGACAGGGAGTGTGTACACACACAGACACACTCTGATGAACGTGTCGTTTCTATGGGCAGGTGAGTGTGAGTGGCAGTTTTGAGCGCTGTAGGTGACAGGCCTGCCAAAACACAGCCATGCGATCGTCATGTACAGTGCTGCTGGTCCAGGGCTGCCGGTGGGTGTGAAGCTCACAAACGACAGATGAACAGATTCAGACAAGGACTGACAGACCGTGTGACTGAATTTAAGCGTTGAGCTTGTTGAGTAGCTTTGAGTTTGTGAAGTCATGTCTCAATCAAACCCAGTCAAACACTTTGTAGTGCTGTCAACGCAACATGTTAGTGTGATAAAAATATTAACACAATTAATCGTGCTCCTTGATCTGTATGTAAATGAATTGCCGCTTTTAATTTGAGTCTTGATTGTAAAATTGTTTGCAGTGATAGGCTCCGTGTTCAGAGATATAAAACAAACAATATGCTGACTTACAATTACTGATATATGCAGCACATTTTTTAACTACTTGACAGCCGTACATGTGTGCGTCTGAATGTGTGATTTGGGATTCACAGTACACACTGACCTTGGTCTCCCTGTGAGGCCTCAGAGATGTTGACGGCGAGCTGGCTGCTGAAAGAGTTAACTCCCATCATGCCCGAGTGAGCACCGGAGCCCGTCAGCGAGGGCAACTGGTTATGGCTCCGTGGCACGCTGTACAGCGCCTCCGTCAGGTCTGCAGCACGCTTTAAAATAATCTCCTGGCCAATTCAGAGAACAGAGAGAAAGAGAGAGAGAGAGAGAGAGAGAGAGAGAAAGGTGTTAAAATGATACACAGTGCTTCTCATTGGGTTCTGATTCAAGATATTACATTACATGAAAAAACTATAATGCTCTGAAATAAATTCAATTATTAATACAAATTAATCTTATTTATTTATTTATAATAAGCATACAATTATTTTATTTATCATATATATATATATATATATTTATTTATTTATTATTTAAAAGTATAAGTTTTTATTTGCATGTTTTATTTACATTATAATCATAAATAAATATTGAAATATTATATTTTAGTCTGTGTAAAAATTCTATACTGTATATATATATATATATAATGTAAATGTTATAAATCAGCTGACGGCATATAAAACCATCAGCTTCATTGTATTGATTTTCTTACCTGATTGTTATGAGGCATTCCATAAAGCGCCTCCACCAGGTCTGCGGCTCTTTTCAGAAGAACCTCCTGATAACACACACACACACACACACATACACACAGAGTTTAGTACAATACTCCAGCTCTGGTACTGTAAATCAGCATGGTTTGCATCCATAAACAGCATAGTAAATCTATCTTATCTAAAGTCGAGCACCATAAAAAAGTAAATAAATAAATAATCCTTATGTTTTAAATTTAACCAGTTATTTACTATATATAAGTAAGTCACGTTCAAAAAAGAGAAACCAAACATGTGATGAGGCGGACAGAAAAAGAAGCTGTCGGAATCTCATTTACACCAACCTGTCACACACACACACACACACACAGAACACACACTCAACCTGTGCCAAATCACACAAGCAGTGATCCAGGGCTGCGATCCTTTCAGACTGTACACATATGCTCCACTGTCATTCTTCACACGGCGTGTGTGACTGTGTGTGTTTGTGCGTGTTATCCTGTAGTGTTCCTGTGTAAGTCACACATCTCCTCTGGCCCACAGACTCACTCTGGTCTAACTAAGAGAAGCAAAACCAAGACAGGACATGAGCATCTTACAACAGCTTCCGATGCATAATCATTTTCCATCTGCTACATCTGCACTGAATTAAAGCCTAATTTTTCGTCATTTTTATCTCCTGTCTTCACCTCCAGGGCATCCCCTTTCCATTTCACAGGGCGGAAGCATCAAATCATCACTTTTGCCCAATACTTTTTTTTTTTTTATCTATTTAACTTTTTACAACAATTTCTGTCATTTCTACTCAATGTTTTTAATGAATTCATCAGTACACAATATTGCAAAGAAATAATGAGTATAATTGAGTTCTTTTGCAAAAACAGACAACTCAGTTTTTCCCAATTCTCAGTTTTTTTCATTGGACATTCCAGTTAATCTGCATTTGGGTTCATCTGATTTGGTTAAAAAAATAACTAAAAATACAGATAACAAACACAATAAAACACATTAAAAACACACTAGCATAATAAAAAACACGATAAAAAACAAACAAACAATGTGTTATCTGTTTTTGCACCACTAAAAGATTTGGAAAGAAAAAAATGTCTTGTTCACTGAGGCTATATTTATTTTGCAATTTATTTGCTATAATTATTTTGCAATTTAAAATTTATTGCAAATTTTTTAAATTCTATTTTATTTTAAAGTACTATTTATTCCTATTCCCTGAATTTTCTGCATCATTACTCCAGTCTTCAGTATCACATGG
>JAUCMS010000024.1:8207786-8220091 GCA_032357445.1 Enteromius radiatus
TATTTTATTTTAAAGTACTATTTATTCCTATTCCCTGAATTTTCTGCATCATTACTCCAGTCTTCAGTATCACATGGTCCTTCAGAAATCATTCTAATATGTTGCTTTTTTTACACTTCTATTTTGATCAGTTGTGCTACTTAAAATATTTGTGAAAAACTTATTTTAAGGAATTTTCTTTGATTTATATAAATTTTATAATAAAGACATTTATATTGTTTCTAAAATGTCTGTTACTTTTGATCCATTTAACCATTAAACCTTGCTGACTCTAATTCAATCAAAATAAACAACAACAAAAATCTGAAATTAAAAGTGAGCACAGCTATTATTGCAAGGTTGTTCTTTGAATCTGTGTTCTGGAAACAACTGTCCGAACATTTTTTTATAAAGACCATATGGACCATGATGCTTTGTGTCTTTCTTTTTTGTTTGTTTGTTTGTTTGTTTGTTTGCTTTTGAAGCTTGAGAGACTCTGGTCACCTTTCACTGAAAGAAAGATAAGAGAACAGCTCAAACATTCTGAGAAACATCTATCTTTGTGTCCCACAGAAGAAAGAATGTTTATAATGATAAATTTAGATCAGACTGAAGTGGAGGACCTTTCTCTCTCTCTGTCTGTATCTCATGCACACAGTGTTCAGGGACAGACAGAGAGGTGTGGAGGTGATACAGAGGAAGCCAGAGCTGGTATTATGGCAACCTCTACTGGAGCTCCCTGGGGTATTACATTGAAACCTATCACACACACACACACACTTCACATGACTGTATGAGGAGAGAACAGAAAACAAAGAGAGAGACAGAAGTATAGAGTAAACACAGACAAAGAGAGAAAAGATTGACCCAAAGAACTACAGATGCAGTTTATGAAATCAGGATAAAAACGATAGAAAAAAACCTCTCTGGTTGGCTACAGAGAGCAGGACAAAGAGAGGAAACGGCAGAGTAATTGTAAATCTCATGACGAGAGGTGAAAGAGAAAGATGCAGACAGAAAACAGCGCTGAAAGATGAGCAAAGGGGGAAAGGGTTGGAAGAAAACAAAGGAAAAAAGACTCGAGGGACGAAGAGAAGACAGAAGAAGACAAAGTGAGGGAAATGTGCACAAATAAAGTGGAAACGAGTGAGTGAGTGAGTATGTTAGGAAGAGAGAGAAAGAGAGAGAGAGATGAAGAGGGGAAGTTCTAGTTGTTTTTCTCCCTCAAGAGTTGCCAGGTAAGAGGCAGCTGGGGCTGCTGGCAAACCTATCATTACTGTACTGTGAGAACAACAGCCTGTGTCTGTACACACACTCACACACACACATTAGAAATATTGCACTAATTCTACATTCAGCATGTTGAAATACAAGCTCTAATGCAGCTAAATTTGTTTGTGATACTTGAATCCTCAAGTACTGTATTGTATTGAATCCAAAAAAGAAAACACTGGTAATATTTATTGACAAATATCAGTACATTTCAAAGTTTTCCACTGTTTTCACTGTTTGCCAGTTTTATTTACACAAGTGTTACTAAATTGTTGGTATATATAAATAACATAAAAATAATTTAAAACTAAATAAGACACGCTTTAAATATATTCTAAAATAATTTAATGAAAATAATTACAATCTTTAAGAAAATCTCACTTTTCAGTGTACTGTTGTTAAATACATTATAAATCATTTTAAGAAAATAAATACAATTTTAAAGTAAATCTCGCTTTTCTGTGTAATTATATCAAATGAAGCTACAGACTTTCCAAAAAAGTGTAGAAATTAAGTAAATCTTATTTTATGTGCAATGATGTTATAGCTAAACTACTTTAAAATAACTATGAAGATTTCAGAATAAGTAATACATAAATAATAGTAAAACACGTCACATATATTATTTTGTATACATTTTAAATAAATGTAAAAATCATTTTATAATATAAATTAAAAACGATTTATTTTATTAATAATATAAAGTATAATTTAAACTAACCTTAAAATTAAGCTTCTATTCTAGAGCTTTATTTTACAAAATTCTGGAACTGAATAAAAACATTATTTAATCTCTTTATAAGCGTTTCAACTTTTTTCATGGGCACTTTAAGACATTTTGATCCCTAAAACTGTATCTAGGCCACAACACACACACACAAATGGACCTACAGTAAAACACACAAATATACCTTAATACATGCAGAAATACAGAGCTCATGCTGGAACATTGGCTCTCAGGTTTCCCACATCTATGTCATGCAAACATGAGCAGAGCCTGCATATGTGAAGTGCAGCTCTTAGTGACTGTTTTATGCCAGGCCACGAGGCCCTGAAACTGAACACTTCTGGCTGGGTTTCTGAACACACTGTGTGGAAACTGTTACATTTACGAGGAAGAACAACAGTGGTCTTCAGATCACTCAGAGAGGCAGAAACAGGCTCAGGAAACCACCGAATACTGTGATATTCCTTTGGAGTTTAACTTTTAGAGCTCATCTGGGACTGTGTTTGCGTGGTGGTGCACAACATGCACGCAAGAGAGGATTGGGGGGCATATGGAGATGGGGCACTAAGCTTCCTCCTCGTCATCCTCATTTACTTGCATTTCCCACGACAAAATATGACCTTAGAACTAACAGTCCTCCCCCAGCCAATCAACAACAAGCAGTAACGATCCTCACAGATGGCTCAAGTCAATGACAAACATGGGGCGAGATAGAGAGAGAGAGTCCCTGCTACAGCTGAGACCTTGTGCTCTGTTGTTCTTGCATTATTCTGTCTAATGTATTTATTCAACCTTTACATTTGTTACAGTGAGATGAGTAGAGACTCATTTTGTACAAAATAAAAGAAAAACACGGATTAAAATACAAAAATACCTTGAAACACAAATAAAGCAAGACTTCTCATTACCATATATTTTCTATAATAAAGACACATCCTGTGATTACTCACTTTAATAACTTAAACTAAAACATAAAGAGTAAAGAGAAAAAATGTTACTTGAAATATAAATTATATATATGTATATATATATATATATAAATAATGTTAACTAAAATTAAATAACATAAAACAATTGATACAAGAACTATGTAACAAAAGCTAATAAAAATGACAATCACAAAAAGACTTGAAAATGACTTGAAAATGGAAAATATACAAATAAAAACTGATTCAAAATATTAATAATTATAACAATATCTCAATAATACTAAATAACACTATTTTCTAAAATCAAATAATATTAGTAAATCATATCTATTATTAAATTAATAAATTATTATAAAAAAAATTCATCACATCTCCTTGGGTTGAAGTGTAAGATTTTAAAAAGTCACTGTGCATTAAAGCATCTGGCAAATTGATAAACTAAAATATTTTAATAATACAAAATTATAATAAAAAAAGACAATTATAAAATGAGAGTACTTTTCATTTCACTGTAGAAAAAAAACTTCAAAATATTATTTCTAATGACAAAATCAACCTGTTTATATTAGGTTATAGAAAAACAGTATTAATGCTTTTTATTATGTATTTATGTTTTGTATGACTGTTATTACACCCAGTTTTATGGATCAATCAGTGTACAGTGTGTGTGTTTATGAGTGCTTTGTTTTAAGTGTGTATGCACCTGTTTATGAAGTATTTCTTGTTTTACTGTACGTCATCTCTCCCTCTCTCTCTCTTTTTGTGTTCCTGTGGGTATTTCTTTATTATACGCGCCAGTACTCCCTCCCTCTCTCTGCCCATCTGTATGTGTCTCCATGGTTTGGTTCTCCCCTGCTCTCGTGCCTGATGCTGTCCAGGTATGGGGCTCTTGTTCCAGGCTGCCTCCCTGCTGCAGTTCCCTGTGACCGGCCCCAGTCGCCCAACCTGTCCCTGGTTCAACAGCGCTCTGCCATCCACACCCAGTGGGCAATCTGTCACCAACACAGCCTTGGCACTGGCACCACACCCCTCTCTCTCTTTCTTTTTCATACCCTCTTTCTCCTTTGCTCTCCTCTCCTGTCCTGTCTTCCCCCTGGCCACGGCTCAGTTCATTAATCTCCATTATAAAACAGAAGTTAGTTAATGTCTCTGATGCTCGCTGGCTACGACACCCTGCCACGGGCCCTTTGGCACAACATGAACGCACACACAAGCACTTACGTAAAAACGCACACACATTCACTCGCGCTTAGGTATTCACATCTTCGCACACGCTGACAAATACAACATATTCTGAGTCTGATATATGAACTTTCATTTTGATAAAGAAATTATTAAAGGTCAAGTATGATTCACTGGTTTACTGCTGAAATTGCTTTCTTATTTTAGGTTAGAGAGCTGATCAACCCACTAAACTCAGGCTTTGAAGCTTGTAAGTGACCAGATTTAACAATGTTTGCTTGGTGGGCAATAGAAGTAAAAAAAAGGCTTTTTTTTGTACACATTTCTATGAGAAATATAGAATTGCATTATTTTATTATTGATTTTTTTTGTTTTTTTTCCTGGAGCAGCTAAGAATGATCTTAATAGCAATGCAAAGTCGTATGTTTTTATTTTAATTAAAATGAATAAAATGTAATTATATTAATAGTAACAAAATCTATGTAATTTGATTTCATAAGCAATGTATTTCTCATTTTCTCAAGTCACTTTGGATTGAAAAAAATAATAAGTGTAACATCTAAAAAGAAATGCATTATTTGAGAAATGTAAGAAAGCGAGGTTTGTAGAAAAACTAAAAAGCAAGTGAGAGAGGTATAAAATGACTTCAAACAGCCACAAGGTGAATAAACTGCACAGTTCTGCTCGGTGGACTTAGCTTTACTTCATTATTTATGTGGCGTCTACAGAACGACCTGCGGCTACTTTACACACGCACCCCTCACACATCTCTACAAACTACTTCACATCACACTTTCTCGGCCCAAACAAAAAGTCTGGCACATTCCCTCTCAAATTAAGTCTGCCAGCACAAATCAGTGCTGCGCTCCCTGTAGTCAAGCTGCACTATAACCTCAATATCACTTCGAGGCTCAATACTCACTCTGTTGAACCCCTAATGAAATGCAATCAATGATTGATAAGGTGGCAGTTGCCCTGAAGTAGACCCGCTGATGATTACAGCCAGTCGGCCCGAGCACCTGACTCCGCTCTGGGCTCCAGAGGTGTGCCACCTGGCCCTGGGAGAGACAGGCGCTGGGCCTTTTGTCTTATTAGCTGACTGTCGAGCTGTAAAGATCTGCAGCCTGCCAGGCATACAATTAGTCATCCTGTGATCTTAATTACTCTAGGGTGGTGGTCTTTCTTAGCAAAGCCCCAATTTGACACCCTCTCTTCCTCACCCGGGAGCCCCAGGCAATGCTGGGGATCAGGTGATGGGACCTTGTAGAGGGTCTCTTGCATCACAGGTTAAGGACGAAGCAGGAGTCCCTCTCGTGAGGACCGCGAGCGATCCTCTGCAGGGTCAGTGATTGGAGGAATCTGCCCACTTTGTGATCATTGATTCCTCCATATAGTCTTCCTTGCAGATTCTTAAGACCCTCTTGATATGAGAAATCATTTTTCAAGGTATCTTGAGCTGTCTATTTACTAAACACACTAAATACTTGTACTTACAGTATTAACAATCAATAAATATTATTTTAATTAAGTATATTATTCAGATCAGGATGCAAATGTAATTAGCTTTCAGTGGAGTCAGCTAAATAAAAAATACACTGGTAATTTCATATTTACACAACTTCCTTTGGTCTAGCAACTCAAACAACATCTAGAGTCTAGACAATTCATCAAACATTAACACGTAAGACATCTTGCAAAATTATTAAACTGAAAAGTTACATAAATCATGAAAAACTACAAACTTTTTTGTTAATTGCTGAAATAAAATAGCACTTCAAAACTAAGTGAAAATTAGAAATGTTACCCAGGAAATGAAAATAAATACAGTAAGTTTATGCTGAAGCACTAAAATCAGTCAATTTAAACTAAAATAAAAATATCCCTAGTTAGTCGTATTCACAAAATTAAAATGACAAAAGAACATATAACATGATAACAAAAACAAATAATGATAACTATAAAAATATATATAAAATAAAAGCTAATTAAAAACGTTAATAAAACTATAATGGTACATAGATAATACTGGAACAAACACTTGCGAAAGTATTGTATTATCATATTACCATATAATGAGTAAAATTAACTCTGAAGTACCATAAAGTTTGTTTCAATGCATGCCTAATGTCAAAAACAAAAGACATCTCCCTCACTTTTTTTAAATTATCCTAACTATGTGCAATTATACGCAGCTGCTTTTTGATATTTGCATTTAGCATTGTTTTTAGCATTAGCATTATCTGTGAAATATAAAGACGTTTTTTCTTTTTTGGAACACCGGCCGGTAAAACTCTTTTCGGTTCTAATTGGAACCTTTATTTTTAAGAGACAGGCCGGAAAAGGTTTGGACTCTGCGAGAGATTCGCTCAGGGAGGCATGTGAGCAGCTCCCTCCCCTGAGAGGTGTTCTGGATGAGCTGGATTCATGTCTGCATGTTAATCTCTTCACTCTACCTGCCAAAAGGCAGAGAGCACGTGTTATGGCGCATCGAGATGCTGTGTTCCTCTCCTTTTCCTTTTCACAGACCTAAACAGCAGAGCTTCACAGCATGAAACCATCTCAACACTCCTGGCCCCCTGCTGTGTGTGTGTGAAGTGTATGTGGGTGAATGGGTCACGAGGAGTCGCTCAGACGCTCTCCAGTTCATTCAGCACAGGTAACAAGGTGAGTCTGTTTGACTCTAGATTGGCCCAGCTCTCGGCTCTCTAGCCCTGAAGGCTGTCTCCCGACAAGCCTGTTTCTATCTTCCTCCTATCTTTTCTTCCTCCTGTTTTCCCCTTGCTTTCTTTCCAGGGGCTCAATTATGGGAGGATGGTTCTCAAGCGCCCGGCGAGAGCAGATCAGCTGACCCGGGAGAGCAAGCCATCCGACAGGTCCCCTAACAATGATAAATCACATACACACACTGAGCCTCGTGAACAGAGGTCCACCACACACACACACACATACATATACAACAGCAACCTGCCACTTGCACACACACATATAAGCTTATCGTGCTAATAAAGGGCAACTGATAAAGCAAAATGTGCCAACATGACAAGGCAGAGGAAGTCAATAATCTACTTCCTCCTTAAAGAGGGCACAGACTAGTATGAACAGGATGGGGCTAGTTGTCACAATAGGATGATATCTGAATAAATTGTATGTTGCTTATAAACATGCAAGGCAATTTGAATTATAATTAGAATTTAGTATAGCGTTCCATAAACAAAAATTTAAATCATGAAGTCACATTTCACATTTTAGGTTGTAATTTAATAAAAAGCATATTTAATATATAAAATTCTGCTTATTCACAAAAAATATATACAGTATATACAGTAATAGTATATTTTTCTTACATTTTAATAACATATAGTTAACAAAAATATAGTTAAATGTCTGTTTATCACATTTTTTTCACATACCCTATGGTGTAACAATATATCTTACCATTGAGGCATGTTGTCACAAAATATCAGCATGTGCAAAACATAAAGATATCAAGATTTGCATCTATAGAAACTGATTAAACCCACTGAGAAATATTCTCTAACGTACAAACTGTGACAACTAGCCCCAGTCTACCCTATCGGCTTTGTCCTGGGCTTCTGGGAAATGCCACATGTACATAAAGTGCATATTCTCTCTGACTGAGCAGAAAGACCATTTATTAATATTTCATCATGCAAACAGGGCTTTTTCGGGTTCATTTAATGTGCATTCATTTTTCTTGTGTTGGAAACGGTTGCTAAGAGAGAACTCTTCCCCCCGCCCACTTTTGAGTTTATAAGACACGCCATAATCCAGGTGTCCGTTAGAGTGGATCTCACAGGTCGTTAACCTTACAGTAACCTGGGACTGACTGTGAACGCGTGTCCCGAATGCCAGCGAGAAACACAGCTGTCTGCGGGACAGAGCAGCGTCCTGAATCACATCCATATTCCTGATCTATCTGGACAGAGAGGTGTATGCTCACGGCCAAACCCGGGACTGGAAATGAAATTATAGATAAACCTGATACACGCCTGGCCCCAGCAAAGGTCGTCAGACAAACACAGCTGGGTTTCTAAATGCTGGGGCCATCACTGGCACACACACTGCGGATCTGATCTAGAATTTGAAAGGAGCCAAGTATATGCTAAAACACATGCATCTGTTATGCAAAAAGAAATATATATGTATATATCTCAATACATTTTGCACATATCATTAATATTACATATGCACACATCTGATGCACAAAGATATAACAGTGATAAACGGACAAACGAGGTTGTTCATGCACAGCTTGGAATAGTTATTTACCAAACTCTATTTGTTTATTTATTTACTTATTTGCATGCTCAATTACTTATTCATTCACTTAGTTATTTATTTACCTACTTACTGCTTCATGTACTTACTTGGTTATTTATTTATAGGACTGTGTCAAAAAACCGAGGCACCAGGAACAGAAAAAAAAACATTCTTATTGAGTTTTCCTCTTGAATGTATAAGTATATAAGAGGTGATAGCTGGCGGTCTCCCCTTGCCACGTATCGCAGCATCAAAGCAGCCAGACAATGTATGCTCACTATTAGTATCAATTTACAAATAAACTGCTTTTTTGGTGACTGGATCTCAGATGTCAGATTTTGATAAATGGTTTCAATTTGGCAGCTGTTTTAAAGTGTCAGTCCGCATCAGATCTGATCCCCTCCTACACCAGCTCCCTGCCCGAAAGAATCTCTCTCACTTAGCTTCCTGCCTTTTTAGGGGAAAATAATCTTTTCATACTAACCAGGCGGCAAACCGCCCAGGGCACCTGACGGCACATTGAGTTTTTGCGCTCCACTCGATGTGTGTGTTTTGTATATGTATATATATATATATATATATATATATATATATATACACACACACACATTCTGCACCCGTGCATATCAGCTTTGTTCTTTGATTTGTTGCTTGTTTCTGCCCCAAAGCTGCAATGTGCCACCAGCGTGCATAACAGTGCCGATCTAACCTCCACCTCACCCTCTCAAAGCCAGCATCACACAAACAGTTGTTTTTTCATTCACAAGCCAGTACGAGCTGCTCTTCTATGCTATCAAACAGAAGACCCTCAGGCTTTCAGAATCAAGGTTTGCTTCACAGACATGAAAAAACACACGTCCTTTTCAGCACAAACTGAGATTCAACACCAAATCAGAGGCTGAAATATTCAACTCTCATCTAGCGAATGCTTTACACCTATTTTCTAATTTATGTCAAGCATTTCTTTCAAATGCAAGAGAGCCTGTGTAAACACAAGGCCTGGCCAGGGAAAACAAAATCAGCGAAAGCTTTTTCTTATGACCACACTTACCTTAGGTAACCTCTCTGGGTCTCCGGGGTGACGAGGGATGACCTTTTGTAGCCTCTGGAAGCCGTAGTCTATGGTGGGTTCGTTCAGAGCTGTGTGAGAAACCAAAAATAAGATGTTTATTTGATTTAATTGACAGCATTTCTCTCAGAAACAGGCAGTTATGTAATCTTGTCCATTTCCCAAAGTTCTCTGCCGTGGGGTTAAATATCAGTGTCTGTCTATGTAGGTTTCACCCTGTATATTTGTTTACGTTTGTCTCTGTGGCATCAATCCAGGCCTCCCCGCTGTGTGAATTTGTTTTATGAAGTGTTTAGTGAGGCCCTATGGCCTTCCTGTCCCTTTTTACAATTCTTTATTCCCAAACTCTAACCTTTCCTGCCTAATTCAATTTTTTTCTTCTCACTCAACCCTGCTCACATTTATTTCATTCTCTCGCCGCAAACAGCACCTCTGCTTAGCCCCTTCTTTCCCATCTCTGTCGCAATACGATGGCAGAAAGAAACACCCGGAAAGCAGTTAGGGAGATATTTCTCCATAATCAAGCCCATTAATCATAAAAGGCTGTCAAATTTGACTTTGGGGACAATTTGTCAGCCTTCTTGCCCGGTCCGCTTTTGTCACCGGTGCCTCTTGTATTCCGTAAGGATGATTGACAGTCCAAATGCTAGCGAGTAGAATACCTAGTTTGCACTAATATGCATAAGCGGTGCTTTCATGAATAAGAATAAGGTGGCTGCGCAGGAGCAGGGGCCTCTTTTCAAAGGGCCCGGTGCCGTTTGTCGTGCGCGGCAAATAGATGTTATTACCATTATAACAATATTTGTTTTCTTTCCTCAGGAATGGGTCTCGGCGAGCTGCTAAATCAAATTTGTTTGAGCCGGTTTCACGGTGAGGAGGAGAAAAGAGCTCGCAGAGTGACAGCGGTTGCTGAGGAGGGGGGCGTGTGGGGGTCTTTGTGACTCAATGCCCCCGTGAAAGTGAGGGAACAGTCTCTTAGGACGCTCTGAGAAAGGCTCTGTGGAAACGATCACGTTCCTTCTCCAAGTCGGGAGGACTGCGGTTTGATCAAACAGCAGTGTGATTAGACTCCGTAAACGATCTACGTGCCGTTGTTTTGTTGTGTCGTTTTTGGACAGTCTGCTATGCGCTAATCACCGCCATCTGGATATAAGGTGTCAGGAAAAAACTGAGTTAGACAGAAGGAGAGATAAAGAGAATTAAAGAACGAAAAAGAAAGAAGGAAAGAAAGAAAGAAAAAAATGGAGAGCAAAAATGGAATGCAACAACTGAAGGAAACAAAGGAAGTAAGGAAGGAGTGAACAAACACATGAATTTATGAACAAGTAAACAAAACCAAGAAAGAAAGAAAGAATAATTGAAGAAAAAAAAGACATGAACAAATGAACATACTGTACAGACGAATAAGCAAAACAAAACAAAAAAACCTTGAAAGAACAAAAGATGAGGGAGAAAAGAAGGAAAGAAACGCAATGAGAGAAAGGAACAAGATGCAGGAACATGGGAAGAAGAGCATCCATGAGAGCAATTTCACAAAGCAATCCCATAAAACTTGCACTTTAATGAACCGTCGGACAAGGGACATGAGAGGGAGGGCTTTGTCTCTCTATCACACCCCCAAGAAATTAAGCCCATTACTTCTCTTATTAAAATCCCCCTGAACTTTGACCCCAGCGCCCCATTGGCTGCCTGCAGGGCCTCTGTCCTCTCAGCCAATCGATACGGCTGCCTCCCGCGGAGAAGTGGGAGTAATTGGAGAGCGTGTGTGCGCGGGCCGAACCCTGACCCCGCCTGCATTACACAGCCCATATGAAGATAGATTGCCTGATTTAGTGTAAACATATGCTGCAATTCTAGCCATCAGTGCCACTTTCTCTGTCGTAATTTGTATTGATTTTTTTTCTCCCTTCCTCTCAGCCATCCACGCGTCTTTGCTGTGCCTGACGTGTGATTGCGAAAAGGGAAAGATAATGCAGTTCGCTGAAGAGGTGGCGAGTGTATGTGTGTGTGTGTTGGAGGAGACGAATAGAGGGATGTATATTTATTATTAATTTAATCATCTCCTTATTGCAGGCGCTGTGGGGCTGCACATCTCTTTTCTCTCTCTCTCGTTCTCGTTTGAAGGTTATCACACTCTCCACTGAGATCTACTGATGCTAAATAGAAGGTTGCTTTGGAGTGTGAGGTAACAGCGAAAGATTAATATGATTTCCTCTTTCAGATGTCCAGTGGGACGGGACAACACAATGAGCTGCCATATAAGAGACACGCAAAAAAAGCATTTCCTCATCTGCTTGCATAACTACATCTATTACTGTCAAGATTTTGATCATCAGCACTGCGGGGTCGAGACTGAATCGTGTCTCCCATCATCATCGACGCACATCAGCAAAACCGTTGAGCGTTTGACCTCTGACATGCAGTTAACCTGCACGGCACACCTGCGTTTGTCCTCACATATGAGCTCGCTGGAGCGCTATCTATCTAGCAAATTAGAGGTAGTGCGTGAAACTCTAAAATCAATCCCAGCATACCTCTCTGTTCTTATTACACACACTGCAGAAGTCAGAGGTCAAATAGGGCTGACTGGGAAACCACTCAACACACACCAACTCATGATAGCCAGATCTAATGAGGGCAATGCTTGTTAATAAAAGAAGGAGGAAAATAAAAGAGGAGAGGAAAAGATTTACAACCAGAATGACAGAAAAGCAGAGAATGTAAATTAACAATTGGCTCCGCAAACAACACACATGGATTTGAATTGGAGTGACAAGAAAAGAAACCACAATTTAAAGGTGCCATAGAATGGAAAACTGAATGTACCTTGGCATGGTTGAATAATAAGAGTTCAGTACATGGACAT